>PNEQ01066894.1:0-39721 GCA_003012365.1 Medauroidea extradentata | reverse complement strand
CTTGTAAACTCCCCACCCTCCACCAACTACCCCAAACCACCTCCCTTCCTTCGTTTTCAGTAGCTATTCACCCCACCTCCCCAAAGAAAACCTGTCTAGCAGGGACTCGGAGAGGCCGCTTTACACGATGGTGCTACAAGACTTGCAGAGCCCTCATACGGCAGAGAAACACAACTGCGGCCTCGGAGCCCCCCGTTAAACTACCATGAGCGGGGGTGGCTTTGGGACACTTTTATACTATTTTAATTTTCCATTATTGTCAACTGTGGGTAAATATTAGTTAAATTCCATGTGGATATTTATTATTCGGAATTCATCGCAAGTGAATTTATTTACGTAGGGCTACCATTTGTGCGAAATTTCTTTTATAATATCCCTAAGTCAACCCACGTGTTCAAAGGTACCCCCCGCTTACGGCATTGCAGTATCTAAGCATTTACGATAGTTTTTGTTTGTTTAACATAACTTTTTAAGTAATTGAATGGCAACGATTTCGATTTATAAATTAAGCTGCAAACCAGACGTCAGTTCTGTTTAAAAAAAAAAAAAAAAAAAAAAAAAAAAAAAAGCTTACTGGGAACGGTATAGCACGGAAATAGAAAGAGATGTTCGATGGATGCCCCCGTAGACAGAAAACTATAAAAGTTTTGTGGGAGGAATCATTGGAACAGCTAAACGGAATATACCACGAGATTATAGGCAACACTACATCCCATGTTGGAACAAACTCACTCAAACTGCTATCTATTAAGAATATCAGAAAACTGTTATAAGCCTAAAACCGGGAGTAAAATATTAGAACTACACGAAGGCAGAGAGGAAATATTGAAAGACTTAACTTCTCAACTTAATTCAACTCTAGCAGGAAGACATGGTCCTCCTTATAAATCTTGGTACTGGTTTTGTCATGCGATAAATTAAAGTAACTGAAGTAAAACGTTTTGGAATTTACGAAGACTAAAAAAATTATTTGAAATAGGGCATGTGTTTTGCTTTCTTTCTGGCAAGAAGCTCTGTTTCGTAGGCCACTTCCCCGTTCTTAGTTATTATTAATATTTACAGTAGGCAATATAAGTAGTTTACTTTGTCGTACTTAATTTGAATAAAAGTTGATCGCAGAAGCCAAATTACAACCCCGACGACTCCGTGTGTTGACGTAGATGGCCACCCGAATAGGGAGTCGTTTTTCAGTTACTGTCGGTACAATTTATTATCACGTGCCAACCGTACCGACAAATAAGTAAATCCTTAATTACCAAGGGCTATGATTTGTCACAGGGAAAAATTTTCTGTTTGCTGGGTTTTAGTGTGGTATTTATGATTACGGTTCTCTGATGTTGTTCGTGTGTTTCCATTTTTTGACATAACAGTAATGAACGCTTTTTGATTCGTTTGAAGGCATTTGAAGCGTGTAAAACAATCGTCCAATTATACAACGCTGTAGTGTTTTGAAGAGTGTTACTGCACCAAAGATTTTCGCTGATATCCCGTGTTTCTGTCAGCTGCGTGAATCAGCGAGGTAAGTGAGGTCTTTCGCCGGAACACGTCGCGCCCAGTCAGCAACTGAGCTTGGTCGTGTCAAAGAAACGGTCCCTTCGCATCGCTTCTGTTGACTCGCTCTACCTTCGTGTCGATCCCGCAAGCAGCCGTGTTCCTGCGCGTGTCTGCCTCACCGACTCGACAGCGCAGAGTGACTGCGGCCACGGAGCGGAAATGCGAGGGCGAAAGAGTGGAAGTGGAGGAGGGACGGTCGGGAAAGCTCGGCGAAGCGTCAACCTCCTAGTCTAGACGACTCGCTGCTGGCTAATTGTGGTCGGCAAGGCAGAGAGGCTGATGAAAGGTAGGTGGAGGAATAATTGGAAACGTGAGCATTCCGCAAGAGTTGTAATAACGCCGACACGCTCGCGGTGCCATCTTCCGTCTTTGTCGCTCGTCCCTGGCTCGCACTTGTGCTCTGAAGAAGTTCTGTGTAGTTGAGGAGCGGAAACATGGCATAGTCACCTGAAATATTCCAGTTATTATTTAGGAACAGACCTGACTTCTTTGACATGTACCTACATCCTTGAATACAATCTGTGATGTTATTGACGACAGGCTCTTACGTATAAGGACAGCAATTTTCGCGAAACGATTTTGCACGACATTGTCTCACTGTCTTACGTGCACACCTGCATCTCTGCTTCGTTGTCAGTGATTATGGGCCGTATTCAGAACCAATTTTAGTCATAGTTTAAAAAATAGTCACAGTTTAAGCCGTATTTAGTCACTACACTCGATTTTCCGTTTCAGAAAGCGATATCAGAGAGGTGACTATTTTAGTATGGGTTTAACTAGTCATTGTTTAAGTTAGTCAAGGCAGGTGAGTAGTTTAAGGTGTGATTAACCTAAACATTTGTCAGGCTTGGAACAAATATGGCGGCATATTATCGTTTAATTTATCACGACGTATATTTTCAGCATGTCAATTCGAAAAACGTAAAATAAAACAGCAGAGAATGGCGTTTTCTTAAATTATATCTTTAGCAGCTAATTATATTTACGAAACAATGCTAGAAAACGTTCGAATGAATATTAATTATCTTGCCTTTTAAGATTAACTGTACAATTTCGTGTGAATATTTTACGATGTTAACACATTTCTAAAACAATTTAAATGCATAACTAATTTGTCTTTTCTGTTACGAATACATCTCCGATACTGCGTACTGTATTTTGACGCAAATGCTATTACATGTAATAATATTAGCAATTTACACACAACTTAACCAAAAATACAATAGCTTATTCAGCAGACGATGGAAAAGAATACGACGCTTAGACTAATCGTCATGGCAACGGGCAGTTTTGCGATGTTGCCAAACCTTTCACAATCTATCACCTTTCACAATCTATCAACTGTGACTAGTTAGTCACTGCTAATCACGGTCTAAAGTTACAATAAAAGTGCTTCTGAATACGACATATTAGTAGTTCTTAGTCAGGGATTTAGTCGTGGTCTAGTTAATCTATACTTAGTTTAGACCTGGTTTAATGAAATGTTTCTGAATACGGTCCCCATATGTTTAAATTCCCAGAGTCTAACCGCAAATCACAGACAAAGAATATTTAGGAATACAGTTAAGTGAAATAGCCAGTATGACAGCAAACTCAGTCTCACACGCCAGTAAAATGGTTTCCCTGGCCGGCAATATGGCGAAAACGCTCACCGCCAATCAGCGTAAGGTACCTGCCCTGCTAGCCGGCAGCCGGGCCAATCGGAAACCTGTCGTAACATGCACGAGCTAAAAAGACGCGGGCTGGTGTCTATAGTCTCGAGCAGCCAATAAGCGGCGAAATTCGCTCGTACCAAGTGAGCCGCCACGTCATTTCGTGTCGGTATTACTGTTTAGTCTGTGTCACAGACGTGTGGTGTCGCAGTTGATCTTGTTCTGATGGGCACAGTCGAATGACCACGAAACAGAGCTGCAGACTCATATGAAATTCATGGAAACAAAGTGGTGCAAAAATCTTACTTATGTGATGACATTTACGTATTTGACCGGCTGCTGTGAATGCGCGATTGGTGAGCAAACAACATATTGTCGCATAGTCCGTAGTTAGAAAATATAGTGAAATTTTTAAGACTCTAGTAGGCCTAATATAAAGACCGGAAACAATAGCGTTTGGTTTTGGGCACAGGCAAGGACTCAGAAACTTTAAACTCGTGTCACTGTTGCAATTGGATATCGCATTAATGGTGTACCTAGAGACAGGATAATTTCGCGAGTTGAACTACTTGTAGGATGGTCTCCCATGTCCTGTGTAATGTCGAGCCTAAACGTAGGAAGGAATTCCTTACATAACCTATTCCTTACACACAAAATTAGTACTTACGTCTCCAACAGAACGGACTTACTGAAGTACTAACTTATATGCGTAAGTAAGAAAAGCTTATGAACTAGCGTGCAAGGTTCCCGCCGAACGGTTTTTACTATGGGACACTAAGCGGTGACCATATAATTTTATTGGTGGAAAGTCTGCTACTAAGTGCAGGTCACAATCTGAGTTTCACATACATCTGTTTAGAACATTTTGAAGTACGGCTGTCTGAAAAGGCCGTTTTTAGCCATGTTGGAGGACTTAGAAACAGTGTTTATAAGGAGCGTGACGTCTTAACAATGAGGTTCCGACCTTGTCTGAGGTTTGTTTTCTTTTCATACGTTGGCACAGTGGGCACACGCGGTATATTTTCGTAGAAAAAACCTGTTAATGAACACGCTGCAACGCATTTGAAGCGTTGGGTAGGCGACCGCCTTATTGAAGTAGGCGTATACTTGAAGCGGTCAAAATAAGCAACACTTATTGCTGGCACTATGAATTGAAAACCGTACTTAAACGAGAATATAAGTAGTACTTGTTGCAAGTATTGCTTATGAATTCCGCCCTAAGTTGCTGATTGGCCGCGTGATGTTCTTGAGAACACCCATGCGCCTGATTGGTGATCGCACTCCACGGATTTCTTATCCAGCACAGCGAGGCTAGATGTTCTTCAGGGGCTGATTGCCGAGTTACGTACGCTCTCTTACCACGCCGACGCGTTAGGCCACTTCATCAGGCACGCGCGTGCGACTGGAATTCTTTATGTTTGGGCAAGTTTCGCCGGGCTGTACTCGGCTGTTTGAGTTAGCCGTAAGGACGACATTGGCACTCGCGTCGAACGAGACTTGGCCTCTGTGAGAGAAGCAAACTACTGGCGCGCAGCCCTTCTCCGTCGTGCAGCGTGCAATCAGGGGAAACGCATGCTTCAGACTCTGTAATTTTATCTCCGAGGAGCCTCTAACAAATCCCATCCAAGCCGCCTATGCAATTTTCACCCGTGTTCTGTCGGTACTTTCGCACGTAACCGTCCGGAAATTGCCTCGTTTCGTTTGCGGGCGGGAGTTTAAATTCGGTGTTAGCATCATGAAATTTAACTTCCAAATTGTTGACCCCAGATCTTATCTTATACGTGTTCATTCCCTGAGAAAACAAGGTGTGATTGTGTTCAGTACTGGAGTTGAAAAATGAGCTTTGACTCACTCCACGCAATAGACAGGTTAGAAAATACACACCTAAATTATTGTTGATTTTAAAAGTCCTCGTTTATTGCCTGCAGTTTAATAGTGGTATCATTTATTAAGGCTGCCACCTACCTGCGTGTTAGAGGCTCAGAAATGACGGAGACATAAGGGCGACCTTGAAACGCGCATCAAATGCCGTATCGTCTCAACGAGACAAGTTCTGAAATAGCGTTCAAGGTTACCGCCTAACCGTTTTTACTATGGGGACACTAAGTCTACAATTTTATTGGTGGACAGTCTGCAACTAAGTTCAGTGCATATGCAATCTGAGTTTCACATACATATGGTTAGTACATTTTGAAGTAGGGCAGTCTGAAAAGGCCGTTTCTAATTATGTTGGAGTGCTTAGAAACAGTGTTTTAATAGGCATGGTGTGTTAACAATGAGGTTCCGACCTTGTCTGAAGTTTGTTTTCTTTTCGTACGTTGGCACAATGGACACACGTGGAATTGTTTCGTAGTAAAAATCCGTTTACGAGTTGTAGTGTGGGGTAGGCGGCCGCCTTAACAGTAAATGAACGTGAAATCTAACAACGGAATATTGTCACAGTATTGTGGCGAGAAGATGTGCACATCAGCAGTTATGCTTCATGGTCTGTGATTGGATGTTTTAACTCTCAGATGGCTTGGGGTTCTACTGGCAAATAACAAGCTTACGGTGTCACAATAACCTTATTCTGATTAGTGCAGTCAATCGAGGGACGTATTTGACGAAAGATACCCTGCAAACAATCATGGAGCAAAGTTGCCGATGTGTACTTGAGGCATTGAAACAACATAGTAAGTAGTGGTTCTGAAGGCTTGTAGCAGTGGAGACTAGTGCTACCAACTTTCAGCGAAGAAAGTATTGCCCCATCAGTTTGTTGCAGTGACATACGTGCACAGTTGTAGCTCTGCTTCACGATTCTATGCGGCGGCCATCTTGTTTCTCCACATTTACAACTGTTTTCCTCACATCCTAAACTCTTCAAAAAGAAACTGAAGGACTTTTTGCCGGACATGTTTTTTACTCAGTAGAAGAGTACTTATTTAATAAACATTAAATCATGTACGTACTTATAAAACGCTGTGCCTATGTCGTGCCTCTCTCGCTTTGTTTTTTTTGTTCTAGACTAATGAAGACATGGTCCAACCAATGGCGACTGAACATTAATTTAAGCAAGGCATGAAGACAGTTAAATATTACCGTTGTATGTAAATATATAACTTTATATTACATAATTGAAAAGCAAACTTTCAAACCTGACATGTCCACCTTATCTAGCTGTAGAAAAAAGTAAATAAACATCATATTTTATAGCACTAACTGAGAATAAACATACCCATTTCAATAAGACATGTGTTTTTTATGGAGCCTGAGTTCATACTCGTATGTAAGACATCTTGTTTAGTTATAAAGGGCATTTTACTCATATTCGGGATTTTGGACATGTCTGGTTTTGAATGTTTGCTCCTCAATTTATATAACTTATCCAATATCTTTGTACCAATATTTACGGAGAAAGGGCCATACGGACGCAATAAAACAAACCATTGGCTGTGCCAACCACAATAAGGTTTCTACAACACCGCACGTTTTTGATTTACTTTATAATCCCAAGACACGCGAGTGTTAAAAAATCCAGTCACTAGAGACGTGTTAAAATTCGCGTTATCAATTAGTAGCAGATTAAAACTTCACTTTCCTATACATAAGAGAGAATGATCTGCGATTCAATTGGCCACGAACTTTTATGCGTTGTTATTTACGTGTGTTACGCCTTTGCAGAGATTGGCCTCTCTACAGTGTAAGCATTCTCCGCGGCAAGTCACGACAATATCGGCCAACGGGAGACGTCGAACAAGCCTATAGTCACTTGGAGTCCAGTTAGTTGTCAGAAAATAACTCGAATTTTGAATGTCTCTACCAATCACTGAGTATAAACCAGAGCTGCAAATGTGTACGGAAGTCACTGGAACAAACTGGGGCAAAATTCTATTCGCGAAAAGTTCTTGGTCCCAGAGGGAGCTCCCGTATTGTTGCCATGTATAGCTGCAGATAGTCGGAATTGTACATTCCTGCTAAACGCGCTGTAGACCAAGCCACAGAATAGATAGTAATACAGGTGTGAAGAGACGTGGCGCCTCATTTGATATGGGCGAACTTCGCCGCTTGTTGGCTGTCCGAGGCTGTTGATACCAGCCCCCGTGTATGTTTGGTTCCTGCATGTTACTGCAGGTTACCTATTGGCCTGGCTGCCGGGTAGCAGGGCAGCCGCCCCACGCTGATTGGCGGCAGGTGTTTCCGCCATGTTGCTGGCCAGTGAAGCCATTTTGCTGCCGTGTATGACTGAGTTTCCCGTCTTACTGGATATTTAACTTCTGTATCCCTAGATATTCTGTGATCAGGCTTTTGAATTTTTTGTGACGACTCACTAATACGCTGCATTACGTCCCAGTGACTATACACTCTTAAAAATTTCCGTGAATTGACGGGACATTTCACGGAAACGTCTGTTTAATTAACGGAAACATTATTTTGTAACACAGTTATACATAATTATGTTTCATTAATTGAACCTATGTAAAACTGCGAGAAGAAACTAAATAAATAACCGAACGCATTATTGTGCCTGCGTCCTAAAGAAGTCACATGAATATGCCAGTTTCCATAAGTGGAGCTAGTTACCTTCTGTAAATTAACGGACACTTCTGGAGAATTTTTTACCTGCACTTCTCCGTAAAACAACGAAAATTGTTTTTAACAGTGCCACCTTATGTTTGTGAGAGTTTTTAGCAACTGTTGTTTAGTACTCAGTAGTAACATACCAAAATTTCCACTGGCATTCGGTATCACTTGAAATACTGTCATGTACACCGTTATAAATTTTTACGGAAATGTACCGTTAATAAACGGAAATAGTGTCCGTAAAAGTAAAATACGGAAATGTCTATAGTAGATATATACTACGGAATCATACGTAATATGTCCATGAATCTGCGGAAACTTGCACGGAAGAAATCGTGAATTTATCGGTAAATCTGCAAATCTGTAGAAGTGCAATTGTTTTGCATTGTAGACATGTAAATATGGCTCAGTTCCGTGTGATAAAACTGTTTTACGGAAACTTCTGTTGGGTTAGGAACTAAGTTTCCGTGAATTCACTGGGGTATCCGGAGAAATTTTTACCTGAAATTCCGTAAATCGACGGAGAAAAATGTTTACAGTGCTCCCTGTTCTGCCCAGAACTATGCGCCCCCTGTTTTTTTCCTTTCCCCGTCCCATGTAATGACAGTTTAGGTTAGTTTAGATTATTTTAGGTTAGTTTTAGTTACTTAAGGTTAGTTTGCTGGTTTAGGTTTTCTTTGAATGCAAAGTAAAACTGCTGTAGCCTACGCTTAAGAGAAATACTGTTTAGTTAGGTTAGGGAACTACATTTATTGTTATTGCAATTCCCTAACCTAACAAATTGGTCCTTCGATTAAGCGAACAGTATTCTTTGTGCGATAAAACTAACCTAAACTAATCTAAACTGCCATAGACGACGGGGTAAGGGGCTGCGGTGGCCAAACGGCCAGACCATTCACCTCCCACCAAGGCGATCCGGGTTCGATTCCAGGCGGGGTCGGTTCCGGGATTTTCGCATGTGGGAATCGTGCCGGACGATGCCGCTGGTCGGCGGGTTTTCTCGGGGATCTTCCGTTTCCCCCGCCCTTCCATTCCGGCGCTGTTTTGTGGTGACTGCAAAATGTTTTGGTAGTCACTGGAAAACTTTATTTGCGGACAGCAAAAAATTTAGTGGTCACCAAAAAATAAAATTTGGTAGGTCCACAATGACAAAATATTTTGTGGTGACCAATAACTTTTTTTTTCAGTGTTTATATCAACCCTCACCAGCGCTAAAGACCTCGTTGTTAAGGGTGCCGACTACCCAAATCTGAGAGGCTCAAAAGCGATGAAGCAATAAGATCGACCTTGAAACGCGCATCAAATGCCGCGTCGCCTCAACGAGCCAGGCGCTGAACTAGCGTGCAAGGTTCCCGCCGAACGGTTTTTACTATGGGTAGAGCCACGATTTTATGGCGAAAAGATTTTTGCAACATTTGGTTTCGATGCGTCATGTGCACACCTGCAGCTCTGCTACATCGTCTCTGGTTGGATGATTTTACTCTCACTTGCCTTGGCAAATTATAGACGTACAGACTCACAATAATCTTATTCTGATTGGTGCAGTCAAATGAGAAACGTGTATGAACAAAGACACGCTGCCAATAACCTTGAAACAGAACTGCCGATGTGCACGTGAGTCACTGAAACAAAGTGGGGCAAAAATCTTTTCGCGACAAAATCGTGGCCCTAACTATGGGACATTAAGTGGTGACCATATATTTTATTGTTGGAAAGTCTGCAACTAAGTTCAGTGCAGGTCGCAATCTGAGTTTCACATATATCCGGTTAGTATATTTTGAAGTACGGAAGTCTGAAAAGGTCGTTTTTAGCCAAGTTGGAGGGCTTAGAAACAGTGTTTTTAATGAGCGTGGCTTCTTAACAATGAGGTTCCAACCTTGTCTGAAATTTGTTTTCCTTCCCAACGTTGGCACAATGGGCACACGTGGAATAGTTTTGTAGAAAAACTCTGTTTACGAACACACTCCAACGTATTTGAAGCGTGGGGTAGGCGGCCGCCTTAAGAGCTGACCAAATTCTCTCTCTCACTCACGACGGGGTAAAGGAGGGGGTGGAGCTGCACAGGACCGGACCGCGTGTTGATTGGCGTCTCGAAAACTAGCGAAGTTTCCTGATCAATGCCGAACAAAGAATCACTTTTGTGCTCCCGAGGCACAAGTGCTCGGAGAAGCCCTGTCCTTCCATTGTGTCAAATACGTCGTTGACTGCAGCCTCAGAAGCTCGTCATTGTCGGCAAGTCACACTACCTTCCTGGCAGCTCAGAAATCACGTCCAATCAGGCGACGCTTTAATAATACATTTATATCCTCGTCTTAACCGTAGCTGCGATGAGTCGTGCGAATTTCAGAACAGGGAGTGAGTTAATCAATTTTCAAGCACCACTGATGTCCCGCCCTCCAGCTGGAGTCTTTGCTACACCCACGCACACAAGAGTACCCAAGGGAGAGACCTGATGATCGTCGTGCTGAAATAGCGAATTAAAGCCGTATACTCGCGTACCACACGCACGCCCAGCTTAAGGGTCTTCATGATATTTGCACGATATTGTGTTCGTTTTGTAGACATTACTTGTGACTATATTTTACATGTGTAAAAACATTTTGCCTCTCATAGCTTTTCTTCTGCGGCATATCAAAGTCAGAATATATCAATTAGATATTATGGGCAGTATGCTAAAATATTTAAAAACACATAACACATTTATTTTGTCTTTTTTAAAAATTGTCATAAACGAAGTAAATTGTCATCGTATTCAGATTGTTTTCAAACATACAAAGGAATTTCATTGCGTGTTTTAAATCCTTTAGCATATGGCCCGTATCATAAAATTTCAGTGTAAATTATTTCATTCCGAGAAATTCACTTGGTATTTGTTATTCCTATGCTCCCGTAACTTGTAAACTTTTACTTTGTCATGTCGCTATCGAAAAACTATGAGAGTTAAAAAAATTTTTTTACAAGTGGTAATTGCGGTTACGAGTAACGTCTATAAAACGGACTCCATGACGTGCAAATATAAAGTTATAAATCATGGTCACTTGCACGCCCTTAAGGAGGTTCCCTATATAGACTGCGCATGTGTGTGTGGCACAAACTCGTTAAAGCGGAAGGTCGCCGTCGGCCGGCGTGTGTAACGTAGTTTCGCCTCTACTTGCAAGCCACTCAACTGGCGTGCAGAGCTGTACTAGTATTAATTTTCCTATGGGACTTTAAGCGGTGACCGTATCATTTTATTTGTGATAAGTATAGTTTAAAGTCCAACGCGTGCTTCTATTTGTGCGTTTTTCGATTCTAGTTTCTATATTCCCATATACGGCAGTCTGGAAAAGCCGTTTTTTTTTTAGCCATTTTGGGAGGCTCGAAAATCACATTCAAAACACACGTACCGAACTTTCCAACTTATAGCATCATACATTGAAGTGTGTTTTCTTTTCGTAGGCTAACCATTGCGATTCGCGTTAAGTAGTTTCGTCAAAAAATTAATACTCGCAACTCACTGCAACGCATTTCAGGTGCAGGTAGGGAACCATCTTAAATCAAAAATACTGCGAGGAACCATTCAATTGAATGTCAGTGTTACAGTTCTTGTTCAGGGACCTCCTATCCGATTACTAGCGCCGCGAATTTGTCGTGAAAAGATTTTTGCCCCACATTGTTTCAGTGTCTTACGTGCACACCTGCAGCTCAACTTCATGGCTATTGGCAGAGTGTTTTTGTGCAGAGTCGTTATTCATTTGACTGAGCCAATCGGTACACGGATAACTGCCACACATCACGTCTGTGATTTGCGGGTTTAACCTCCACACGCTGGGTGTTACGGCATCCAATTACTAACGACAAAGCAGTGATGCAGGTGCGCACGTAAGTCACTGAAAAAAAGTGCTGCAAGAAGTGGGACAAAAATCTTTTCACCAAAAATTCCCGTCCCTACAAATAAGGCAGGTGTCAATTGAAAAAGTGACACAAATTTACAATTGAATGAGTCCTAGCTTGTGACCTAAACAAAATGAGACTCCTCATGTATCTAAGCATAACGCAATGCTGCGACGAAGCAAACACCTCTTTGTAAACTCGTCCCGCTCATGCTGGTGTTTGCACACGGGGGATGTACGTGTCATATTTACTGCAGTCTTGTTTACCTCGGAATTAATTGCTGTGCAAACAACGCAGACACGCTGCACGTGTGTGCCGAGGCGAGCGTCTCAACCGCACGCCTATGCGCGATAAAAGATTTCTCCGCGGGAGGCGGTGTTATCTGCCCGACCGGTCGAAAGTCTTCCTCATCTCGTATATCAACTGAACCGATTAACAAGATTATTCGTATATTCTAGGCTTGTGGGTTGTTGCCACGTCACTATCGTAGGCGGCTACAACCCACAAGCCTCTAAAATATTGTTAGTTTGCCATACCTGCGTCTGGGAGCGCTAAGAAAGTAGGTTTGGTAGAATTGTTTCCCAGACATACATGGTAGCACTCCTTAACTCTTTATAATACAGTCAAATGTATGGTAAAGTTACCAGACTTGTATTGTAACAACTGAAAAAGTTTACATATTTACAAGGCGGAAGTTTGGTAACTGTCCCATACAGAGTTTAGGTTCATTACTTCCTAAACATTTTAGGAACTTTTTTTACAGTGTAGAATCTACAGACAACGGCCGCGAAAGCCTGCGAACTTTAAGGTTATTCGTATTTGAGTTAGTAGACGCTAGTTTCCCGATCCCTCTCTGTTTGAGGCACGGAAACGGGGAAGGCGATAAGTCGAATATATCACGTCTGTCAAACACTTCATCGCCTCTAGGAGCGAAGGACTAAACTAGAGTGCAGTGTGTTCGTAGAAAGGGTTTTTCAACGAGACTTCAAGGGATGACCCTGTTGTTATATGTGAGGAAAGTGTGTGGCAAAGTCAAATGCAGGTTTCTATAATTTTATTTTACGATAACGATTGAGTGAGTGAGAGTGAGTGAGAGAAATTTTGGTCAGTGGTTAAGGGGCCTCACTAGTCAGAAAATAGGTTATTTTCCAAGCATTCGCGACTATTCTAATTTCTCCAAAACTATGCAATATTTGAAGACAAGATTTTTTCAGAATAAAGATAAAAGTCTGTTGTCTGCTCCTTGAGTGTTAATTTTTGTTTATAAACCCAAAAATGTCCTTTAAAAATATGCTAATTTTACCGAAATCGCCATGTTTAGTCATTCACGCACATAGTTAATTGTAAGAAAAAACAGAATTTGAAACTATAGTGACAAAGCGGCATCTTTTCTGAACAAATTGCGCTGGTGAGGGGTGACATGAGTATGAAGGAGCAGCACCGGAATGAATGGGCGGAGGAAGCGGGAGATCCCGAGGAAACCCGCCAACGAGCGGCATCATCCGGCACGATTCCTACATGCGAATACCCGGGGACCCACCCCGCCGGGAACCGAACCCGGATCGCCTTGGTGGGAGGCGAGAGGTCTGACCCCTCGGCCACCATGGTTCCGATAACTGTTGATATTTCCTCAATTGCGACGACGGGAAAATGTAATTTTTAGTACTTTTGAAGAGTTTGTTAACCATGTTTTTGATTATCTCTTAGGATATGTTACGTAGTACCAACATACCAGCACATTACAGTACCTGATTACCAATAAATTTGTGTGGTGCATTTACATATAGGGCTACGCTCATGAAATAATTTGTGTCGATGGAAAATGTTTGGATTTGTCTTATGCTCCAGATTTTCATAATTGCATGGCGATACAAGGAATCATTCCCAACTCACGCAACAGATAACGGGTCAGCAGTCATTGTAAATCATTCTGGGACAGATGAGGCATGTTATTGCGCCAGACATATTAAACAAACTTAATTACTAGCACAGAGCGCTAATGCTTAAAAAACAAAATAAAGGCATTAAAGGCTAGACGAGTTCATTAGCAAAGTAATTTATCAGCTGCGGCAAAATGGTAGTCTAAACCTGTGCAAGTTAGTTATTTTCTTCTTTTTTTCGAGCAACGTCCCTTCAGTTTGTTGCAAGTGAATTTACAATCTGCTGCGTTTACACATTTTAACTGTATTGTTTTCTGAAGAAAATAGTAATTTCTAAATAATTACCACAAAATACGAGTAATAGTCTCAAGAAAACCACTTCGTTAAGTGAGCATTTTTTTCGACAAAACAGTTACACTCACTATAAATATGTTAATTTTCTCAGACAAATATTTTGTACTGTAGTTTTATATGTTTATATGTGTAGTTACGAAAAATAATATCGTATCCAAAGATTTGTAGACATCAGTTTAGTTCCTCAAATATGGGATTAGTTTACCAGAAAGCCGGTTTTAATTTGCCGTTTTAAAAATAAGTGTAAAAGTACATCACCACAAATGATACAGCTCGTAGCTTTGCGATATATTACTTCGCTATAATTGTTATAGTACAATTGGGTCCACGGCTGCCGAGTGCATACCACGCTTGTGCGTGCCTAGGGATAGATAGAGGACAGTTTGAATACATGTTGCTTAGAAACTTACAAGGTGTAAAGTAAGACTGTTTCGTATGTGTCGTGTTATGTGGGAGTGCGTACACATTGAAGCTCCTGTTCTCCGCAAACTTAAACAATGAAACTTTTTTTTTTATTTTACTGCATGACGCGTACCACTAAAGACGTCCTGCCTGCGCCCCTCGGAAGCATGTATTCATGTACTTGCTACACGGGTTGCCTACCTGTCGGCATTGCCACGACGCTCCGACTTTTGAGTGCCTGTATCTCAGAGACGGTTTGTCTGAGCGTGTTCGGGCAAGTGTACCTTTTTTGTTCCTTATGACATTCTGGTTCTTTATTCACTAGGATGGGCTGCTACAGGCGTTCATGTACAGAAATACATGCATAATAAGAGAGGCGACCCCATGTTTCCAACGCATGGGATGGGATGGTGGTCACACTTTATTCCCAGTATACGTGTCATCATCATGCAGTTGAATTGAATCCGGAAGGTCAGCGTTCCATTAGTAGTGGTTGCTGAATTATCGTCACTTAAGAGTCAGCGTCACATTTTTTCTTAACAATATTAGTTTTTGTTTTATAAATGAAGTATGTGACTAATAACCGGCAATGTATGTTTATAGATACATTACATTTAATTTTAGGTACGTGTTATTGGATAGACTCGGTACTGGGAGTCATTTACTAGGCCTATTTATAATTTATTTGGTGAGAAATAATTTTATCTTAAAATTTAAATTAGCTTAATTATTTCATAGTTACGCTTACATTTTTCGAATAAAATGTACATAATGAAAGGTAAAGTAATTAGCTACGTCCCTATTGAAATATTTTCAGTTAAATCTTGCCATATTTTTAATCAGGAAGGAATTTCAAAAAATTCAACATAATAAGTGACAAGCGCTCTTAACATGTTCATTTACACAAATTTCACGACGGTATAACGCCCATACTATTGACAATAGAGGCGTGGTTCCTATACTCATTATTTTTTAATTATGTCTGGCTACCTGTACTCGTGAGCTTTTCCGCGATTTACGTTTCATACTGTATACTACTGACACTGTACTCGTCGTTTGGCGCCTTATGACCGGCTCCGTGGAAAATCTGAAGAGTCTTAGTCCAACGCTTGTAATGCACACGAGCAAAATGAATATACTGAGTGTAGTCGGAAATACTTGAAGTAAGTATAGAATGTGTACGATAATTCTGGCACTGTGAGTACCCGGCATGTGTGACTGCTTGTTGTGGAAGTCCTACGCCTGTCATTACTCTCTGTTCGACATACCTCGGCACTATCCTGACAATCCTGAAAGCAGTTACGTTACGCACATATCCACTGTCGACACGCTTTGCGCAGTTCGTATCTCTGACAGATGGTGCAAGAAGTCGCGTAAGTTGCTTGCTCTTTAGACTCCTCAGAGCAGAAGTATGCACAGGGTAGCTTCCAACTATGTCCTTATGTACTGTACACGCTATATAAATATTTCTCAAGGCAGGCTTCTTTCGAGACATGTTTAAAAGAGTTTATACAAATTAACAAAAAAATTGTCATGTACGATGTTATTAAGTACAGAAATGGCATCCCTATTTCCGATTTTATATGACTTTGCTGTTGAATAAGTTGTCCCCTTTTTTATAGATTTTTTAAAATGATCTTAGCCGATGGCGATGACTACAGCCACTGATTTGCGGTGAAAAATAATATGACATCAACTTGTTTTAAAGCCTCGCGTAGGCCTACACACCTGGAGTTCTGCTTCATGTTTCATTCTCATCGTCGTAGGGTTCGCCAGCCAATCATAGACGTGTAGATTCGCAGTGATCTTGTTCTGATTGTACTGAGAAAAAATTTTGTTGAATCGACCAAGTCATTTGTTTGTATAGGAGCAACGAAATATTTGTTTGCTCGTACCAAATTATTTTGTTCTCTCGATTTGTTTGAGGCAAATAGCTGAATTTTGTTAGCAGTACCAAATATTTAGTTGGTCATAAAAATATTTCGTTGGACATATATAACGCACATGCAATATTTTAAGAACTAAACACATTAGATTTTACTAACTTAAAAAATTTCTGAAATTTTAAGACCTTAAAAAAAATATAACCGGACTGGGGTTTGATCCATTATCCCCTCACTTACCTCTTTCTGCTCATGACCTAAACAACTGAGCTACAAATGCTTCTGTGGTGTTATGATTACTATTTGTACAGGAATAGTTGGTCCTAATAATGTTTTACGATTGTACTGCTTTATTTTCAAGCATGTTTGTTTTCCGTCTGCGAAAAGGAAAACGACGTCAAATAAAATTACCAAATTATTGCCGTGCACCGCAGCACAAAGAACGAGACGTGCAGCTGCGGTGTTTTTCAAGTCTATAGCATTGTCTTTTGTGATCGATCGAATTAACCACTTTGAAATTGTTATAACTAAAATTAGGGTACTTGAATTATGCTGATTAACAGTTTAGACGTCCTACTTGTCGCACTAGCTTATATTTTGGTAGTTGAGGTATACAGTGTTCGCCATCTTAACGCTTACACACGCCAGCTTGCCATCTTCCGCAAGTCAACCAAATGGATTTAGTTTCACCAACAAAATCATTCAGTCCATCGAAAAAAAATTGTTGGTTCAACGTACATCACTCATAACTAACAATATTATTTTGTTGACACGTTGTAACAAGGTTTGTTTACACGAAATATTTATTTGACGTCCTATAGTAACCAAATATATGTTTGGTACACAAAGTGCGTATAAATGAATAATTTGGCCGAGGGAAATAATTAAATTTGTTTGGAGGACTCCAAGCTTGGTCTTACCAACAAAATATTGTTTAGCTGAAACAAACATCACCCAAACAAATATATTTAGTACAATGAAACAATTCTTTCTCTCAATGTGGCTAAGTCAAATGAGCAACGTATCTGCCAATAACCGTGAAGCAGAGCTGCAGATGTGTCCGTAAGGCATGGAAACAAGTTTTCGAACAGTTATTCTACCAAAAGCAGTGGTTCTACATATTACTTTTAGGATTGTATAAAATGAAACTATTAAGTATTGAGTGGTAACTTTAGCTTAGGTTTTCTTCAAATACTAAAATGAAAGCTGCAAGTTAAAAAAAAAATCGGAGTAAGGCAAGTTAAAGTTCAATACGCTTATTAGTATTAGTCGTACATGTAGCTATAATGACTTGAAGAATAACATTTTCGCAATATTCCACTGCCCCCTTTGTCACTTGCTAGCCTAGCAGAAACCATTTGTAAATCTAATGGAAAACTTCTTCTTGCTATTAGGACATTTAAAACTTCCTCAACTGGCCATGATTTAAAGTGTTTAATAATTGCCTCCAGCAATTTATTTGCGGAGACAAATATTTTTCCTACATTTTAAGACGCGCTATCAACACCAATCGCACTAACAGCGATGGTGGATGACATGTATCAGTATATATAGCAATGAGTTTGTGGCTAATATGCTTTTACATAATTTGGTTCGAATGCCTTGTGTGCACATCTGCAGCTCTGTTTCACAGTCAGCCATCGGTCGGATGATTTAACCCGTGCTTGTCTTAAAGTTCTATTTGCAAAGACGCATTGTTAGGGATGATGATTTATCTTGGGAAAAGTTGATTATTTCCTAGCTTCAATGTAATATACACGTTTCTGACGCTTTTCTCTCGTTACTGTTGAGTCCCTATTTGACTGGGCCAATGATAGCATTGTTGCGCTACGCATGCACGTCTGTTATTCGTCTGTAAACAGCTAAACCGTGCCACACAACAATCGTCCAATCATTATAGATGATGGTGTATCGCGGGAAAACTTGACTGTTTGCTGGATTTCAACACATGTTCAGCTTACCAGAAGATTACTTGCCTTAGTTTGTACGTGGAGCTGTTACCCTATTTGACTGAGCCGATAAGAATCTCGATATTGTAACATTTGATGCCTGTTATTGATCAGCAGACAGCTACGTCCTGTCAGAAGTATATCACCCTATAATACATGTTGCAAGAAACTACAGTGTTTTCAAGGCTATGTTGGCGATATGCCATCATCTCTATGTAATATCAACGTAAATTATTTCAGCTACCTACAAGTTATAACTATGTGATATACAACGTGATATTGTGCCAACCCACACTTCGCACACCAACCAACAACTAACGCCAATTGTGCCAGAGGCCTTATTGTTGAAACTACATATGTCTACTCTCTGTTGGTAGTCAAGTCAACTCTGTGTACAGAGCATTCCCAATTATGTGACGTCTGTAATGTGGTTTATCTCGATGTTAAGGTACGTATATCACGATATATGGCCATTTTACCTTATCCATAACTATCTGGAGGAAAACGCGACTTGTTTCGTTAAGATGGTTGTCAGTTAAAACTATAACAGAAGTAGTGAAAGTGTGATTGTTAGGTAGTGCTTAAGAAGGAAATGTATACGCCAAGCGTGACTTTTTTTTAAGTAGTAATCCAGTGGCGAAGCCTGGATGTGTTCCAAGGCAAGCACGTGGCAGATGTATTGTTGAGACATCGGTGTATTACTGGAGAATTAGTTCCTCGCTACTGACTGTGCAGTGTACCTGCTTCTACCAGTCAAATGGTTCCACAGACAACCGGCAGTTCTGTATAGTCACTGCTAACTGCCGCTTATCCTATAAAACTTCACGCTACGCCACTGATTAGTATGTAATTTTCGGCGTAAAATGAAACTGTTATATGCCGGATAAATATTCCCCTAGAACCCGCCACTGAGTCCGCGCATTCTCCCCCCCCCCCCCCCCCCCCCCCCCCCCCCCCCCCCCCCCCCCCCCTCGCCACTCACTGAACTCGTGGTCAGATCACTCGCCTCCCAACCAAGGCGATCCGGGTTCGTGTGTGGGAATCGTGTCTGACGATGCCGCTGTTCGGCGGATTTTCTCGGAGTTTTCCCTTTTCCCCCGCCTCTTCAATCCACGCTGCATCATACATCACGTCACCTCTCACCAGCGCTAAAGACATAGATGTTAAGCGCTGACCAAAACCTCTTCAATTCTAGCATGTTTGAAGCCGCGATGATGCTGGGACCGTGTGTTGGTATGCCACGGGGCGAGCTGGCATATCGTGTCGAGCTGCAGTATCGGATCGCCCCTCCCCTTCTTTTTTAACATCCGCCCCCTCCCCTTTCTCTCATAACCCAGAGGCCCGCATTATGCCCCGACACGCACACGGGAAGCCTCCCCTCTCCAGCGAACTAACCGTTCCCGGGACAAGAGAGAGAGAGAGAGAGAGAGAGAGAGAGAGAGAGAGAGACAGAGACAGGTCTGAATTACGCCGTCAGCTCACGCACGGACCCGACCTCGCCGCCACACACACACTCACTCCATCTTCCGCGCCCGGCAAATTGCAGCGGGGGGCCTTGGCAGAAAGTTCTCCAGCCAGGAAGAAGTAGGAAGCCACCTTGTTGGGGAGGGAGGGAGGGAGGGTAGGCTCACGAAATCCGGGTACCGCCAAGCCAGAGCGAGATCTTCCCGTCGTGTTTGTTTTGGCCCGACGAAGATCCCGCCTGCGAGAAGTTCCGCGCCACGCCCGCGGTCCCGGTCGCCTTCGAACTCTTCGTGGACGGCACTCCGATATGACAACCCGACGTTGTAGGACTCGAGGTGTTCTAGTGGTGAGACATCGTGGAAAGCAAATAAACTTTGCTAGATGAAGTGCCATCCGTTAGTTCCAACGTACCCCTGCGAAGAAATTTTTTGTTAGTGTTGAGACATCCAAATTATTCCGTAGTAAACATAAAATAAAACCCGCCTTCTAACACGGGTTCCATCCCCGGTGGGACTCCTTCCCGATTTTCGCATGTGGTAGGGGCCGTGTTTGGTGCAGTGGCTGAAGCTCTCGCCTCCCACCAAGGGAAACCGGGTTATATTCCCAGCGAGGTCAGTCCCCGGATTTTCGCATGTGGGAATCGTGCCGTACGATCCCGCTGGTCGGCGGGTTTTCTCGAGGATCTCCAGTTTCCAGCCGCTCCCTCATCCAGGCGCTGCTCCATACTCACATCATGTGACCCCTCCCCAGCGCTAAAGACCCCGATGTTAAGCGCTGACCAAAATCTCTTCACCCGCATTCACTTATTCGCATGTGGTAAATGTGACGGACGATGTCGCTGATTGGCGTTTTTTTTTTTCAGAGTACTTCCGGCTCCCCCCGCCATTGCATTCTGCCAGTGCTCCATATTCACGTCACTCATCCTCAGAACACCTCGCTGTTAAGGTGCTTATCTATGTAGGCCGCGTTTAAGTGTGTGAGGCATAAAATTGATGGAGCTATAGGGGTGGCGCCAGCTGGCGTATGTAATACAGTATCGCCTCTACGCACAAACCAATTAACTGGCGTGCAGAACTTTATTAGTATTAATTTTACTATAGGACTTTAAGCAGCGGCCCTATAATTTTATTTATGATTATTATAATTAAAATTCAAACGCCTATTTCTATTATTGTGTTGTTCGAGTCTATTTGGAATTTACCTAGACAGATGTACAATACATAAAAACCAATTACAAAAAAATTTTTGTATTGGGTTATTATATTGTTGTTCAAGCCGTAACCCGCGAATGTAGTTTCAATGTGAATGAATTCATTTTATTAAGTGTATTGCTTTTCGCGGTGTGCATGAAGTAAATACAGTACTTGTAAATTTTGACTTTGAAGTGCCACTATGGGAAAACCGCGTGAGCTAATTTTTTTTTGTGATATGAAAACGTGTCGTCAAGTAACGCCTACGTGACTGACATTCTTTCATGCAAATATAACAATTACGAATTTTCTCTACTTTAACGCCATTAGCATGTGTGAGATTAACTGCACAGTATTTTAACTCTGGCGTGTCTTATTTGAATGTATTTTACGGTAAATTGTAAGTGCTTTACGTTGTTGTTCCGTACAGTATTATCGCCTCAAACGAGCACACGTTTGTATCATCTAATGGTACCTGCCCTTCAAAGGCGTTGCAGCGGGTTACGACTATTCTCTTTTTGACGAAACTATGTTACGCACATTATATCTGTACATCTATGAAAAGAACATACACTTCAAACTATGTCGCTATAGTTTTAACAATTCGGCACGTTTATTAGAAATATTATTTTCTGGCCCCTCAAAACGGCTAAAAATTGGTTTTTCCAGGCTGCCATGTCTGGAAAATTAACAATCGAGTTTCTAAAAACACAACTATAGCTACATGTGCTTGACTTAGAACTGTGCTACTCACAAATAAAATAATGTGGTCACCGCTTAAAGTCCCTTAGGGTAAAGGATAATAGTAAAGTACTGCACGCCATCTGAGTGGCTTGCACGGAGAGGCGATAATACATTACATACGTCGGTTAGTGCCAGCCTTACCGCTCCTCCCTCACACACAAACGTAGCCTATCTAGGGAGGTCCCTTAACACTTGTAGAGTGGCGTCTTCTTCGTGTCTGCTTGTACCGAAATAGTTTTAACATGCGAATAGGTAAACGCATTTCACGTGAAGACTTCGAAGTGTGAGGCGGCGGGAATTCTCGGGAGAGACATTGAGCGCAGATTGTAGCTGGAGTGAGGGTAAACTATTATTGGTTTCAGGCATATCCATCTTTAGTAGAAAGCCGCCGCTTAGATCTCGCAACCCTGGCAGGAAGGGTCATTTTAACTCTTATTTTAGCTCTCCAAAGGCATTGGCTGTGCCTGATTCGTTATTCTGCTCTACATACCGGCAAATCAGGAGAAGTCACTCCCTTTGGCGAGACAAAGAAGTGTTAAAATGACCCTTCCTACCAGGGTTGCCAGATCTGAGGCCGCGGCCTTCTACTAAAGATGGCTACATTTAGGGCTAAGTGTTTCATGGCAGCTCCTTAGAACGTTTGTAACTGTTTGCACAAACGTAGGTGGAGTACTAAGGGTGCAGCAGACCGGTGTATGTAATGCATTATCACCCCTACGCGCAATCCAATCCTTGCACTGATTTAATTGCTCATTTTCCAATGGAACTTTGAACGGTGACCATGGGAAGTTATGGTGTCAAGGACAAAGCATGTTTCTATTTCAATTTATTTTGAATCCGGGTAGCTTTTCCCAGATACGGCAGTTTAAAAAATAACTGTACTAAGCTTTCTTTACAAGACTGTTATTAATTCGAACTCATAAAAACATAATTGATAAGTAAGTTATTTTCGTAGATATGAAAATGTAATGTAGGATGAATAATTTCGATAAGGAAGGACCAACTGAAAATATTTGCAGCAAGTTTCAAGCCAGGGAGAAACCTTACGAAAGCGTTTGTTAGGAGTTATGTAATTTGGAAACTGACTTAAGGCTGAGACAGGTTTTAATTCACCTTCAGTGTTAGTTAATACCTTAGGAACTGCAAATATAACGTGTCAGTATTGAACAGTAGAATACGTTTTTTACGTAGTATTTTAGATATTTTTAGTAAGCACGTAAGTATGCCAATGAATTTAGTTTAGCACTTTAATTTATTAAGCGCGTTATTCGAATAGGAAAAATAAATTGTGAAAGTACCTTTTTACGGAACGTTTGATGATATCTCAGTGTCTCATGATTTTTAGAACTGTTTGCTGAAGGTTTGAAACTACCTCAGTGCGCGACTCTTCACCTGTGTATGTTTGTTTATTTTTGTTTTGGCAAAGTGAAATTATCAAGCTGAGTAGTTGAGAGTATTCGCGCGCGGTGTTCGTTGGTGCATGTGGTCGCACTCGGCGTGGGTTCCTACGTGCGAGTGAAGTGTGATGAACTCGACCTTCGGCGAGGTTCGCATGCACTTTCACTCCGGCGCGGCGACTTGGCGGCAGAGTTCGAGGACAACCCAGTTGGCGGGAAACTACGCGAGGAGAGTTCCTCAAATATTTTGTTGTAGAGGAGAGACGTTTTTGGAGTTCCGTTTTTAGAGTGTTGTGTACCGGTTTCAAAATTTAGTGTTTGATCTATAGGAACAGCCGAGCGATAAGAACCAAAGTGCAATGCTCGACGGGAAGCATATCGCCTCTATTCACAGCGCGTAAACTGGCGTGCAAGTTATTCCTCGTAGTCTTTTTTTCAATGGACTTTAACGAAGAGTGTTAGACAATTTTATTTTATTTTCAGTTTTTGAGCCGTTATATTCAAATGGTATTATGAAAATTTTCTCTTCGACAAAGCATAGGCTATATTCACTGTAAAAGATTCTATTATTATTTATGTCGAGTAGTTCACCAAGAATATATCCTACGCTTTGTCGACGAGAAAATTTTGATAACACAATTAGAACAAACATTGGCTCAAAAACTGAAAATACGATAAAATTTTCTAACTCTCCCTTTAAATTATAAGCTCAAAATGTTATTTTCGGATAGTTTTAAGTAAAGACCAGTGCGTGTATCTCGTTTTGCACTTCACGAATTCCGGTGGCATTTTCGGAGTTACAGCAGAAAAAAGTTTTTTTTAGTCATTTTTAGGGGCACCAAAATTATGATTCTAACAAGCGTGCTGAATTTTTAAAATTTAAATTATAGAAGCGTAGTTTCAAGTATGTTTTATGTTCGTATATATCCACAATACACTGTAAAAAATTTTCTCCGTCGGTTTACGGAATTTCCGGTAAAAAATTCTCCAGATACCTCCGTGAATTCACGGAATCTTATTTCTTAATCCAACAGAAATTTCCGTAAAACAGTTTCGTCACACGGAACTGAGCCATATTTACATGTCTATAATGCTACAATTGCATTTCTACAGATTTGCAGATTTACCGGTGATGTTATTAAAATATATCCGTAATATTTACATTAGTGTAACTTGTAAATTTTCGATTTTTTGGTGCAAGTGTCCGCAGCAGACTTACGGACGTATTACGTATGATTCCGTACTGTATATTTACTACAGACATTTCCGTATTTTACTTTTACGGACACTATTTCCGTATATTAACGGTATATTTCCGTTAAAATTTATAACGGTGTACATGAGAGTATTTCAAGTGATACTGAATGCGGGTGAAATGTTTGGTATGTTACTAAGGAGTACTAAACGACAGTTGCTAAAAACCCTCTAAAAAAATTTGGTGGCACTGTTAAAAATAATTTTCGTTGTTTTACGGAGAAGTGCTGGTAAAAAATTCTCCAGAAGTGTCCGTTAATTTACGGAAAGCAACTAGCTCCACTTATAGAAACTCGCATATTTATGTGACTTCTTTAGGATGCAGGCGCATTAATGCGTTTGGTTATTTATTTACTTCCTTCTCGTAGTTTTTTATGTGTTTAGTTAATGAAACATAATTACATATAACTGTGTTACAAAATAACGTTTCCGTTAGTTAAACAGACGTTTCCGTAAAATTTCCCGTAAATTTACGGAAATTTTCAACAGTGTAGGAATAATTTAAGCAGATTCGCATGACGAATTCTCCAGCAATACCTCTCAGTATTCAGAACAACTATTCGTTGTGTGTGACTGGTAAGCTCATTGACCTCACGTGCCTAAGGCGTTTAGTTGGAGGTAATATTGTACATCTTAGACACGCTACGTCACTGTTGATGGCGTCTGAAAAAAATATTTTTCTGAAGTCCTTGTTTACCGAAGCATTTCTGCACGGTGTTCAGATAGTCATGCCTAGCTTTTTTTTTCGCTGAGAAAATTTAGTTTTTAGATTCTCATTCACTTACAGTGCAGGCAGTAATACCTAGTCTTCAAGTACGAAATATTTGGGAAATATTTTGTGAAGAAGCCAGCAGCAGTATTTTTTCTAAAACTATAGGCCTACTCTTGCAATTTTAGCCTTACAGATAGGTTACTATCATGTCTGCTGTACTCTTATTGTAATGATTATTTTTTTATGTTTAACCAAACAAATACGTAAACCGAACACTGAGGCTTGTGGTTTGATCCGCGGAAAATTTTACTTTGTGTGTAACATTTTTAGACACAAGTTTTGTGTTTTTGTGTTACTGAAATATAGTATGACTCACGTCTGCGATATTTTACACGTGCAGAAACACGTGGACGAAATCCTGCAAAAAGTCGGTTGTTGAGAGTCCGGTACATGTGGCACATGAACTATGTTACAGCGTGTTGGGAGAAATATTTTTTTAGGAGATAGTACTGAACGTGTGTTCGGTACATTTATCTACGAAAAGAAATCACATCTAAAACTATGTTTATATGTTTTCTTGATATCATGCTTAATAACATGGTTTCTGGGCATCTCAAAATGGTTAAAAACTGTTTTTACAGACTGCTTTTACGTGAAACATTTGAAACGTAAAATAGAAAGTAGAGAAACATCTGAAGTACTGCTAGACAAACCTAGGTGTGTCCTCGGAAAATATGTGAACTACAGCCATCCCCCTATCTGACATACCTCACTCTCCCTCTCATATGTCGCTCTACATACTACCAGCCAATAGCGAGCAAGAAGCCTGGCCATCGCGACAAGCAGTTCGTACAGTCTCGTCAGCCGGAAAGTGACAACCAGTGTGTAGTTGTTGTCCTTCCTTTATTTCATGGGCTGCACAGGCGTATTAGACCTACTACAGGTGGTCGCTTACAATATGAATGTAGTGTACATGAAGGGAGGGCCCCAAAACATTCCCCTCCACTTCTTTCACAAAGCGACCTCCCAACACTAGCGCTCCTACCTCCCCTACCCGGGGCTACACTTAGGTTTGTCCAGCAGTATACTATGCACTTTCTGTAAATAAAATAGTAAGGTCACCGTAGGAAAAAAACGAACTACCAAACACTACGTTTACGCTTCCAGTGCATAAAGGCTACATGGTTGTTGAAGCATGAGGGAGTCTAGTTCTTATCGCATGCCAGTTCCCGTGCCTCAGACGCGGCATCTAGCGCCTGCTGAGTACAGAACTCCACGTAGCTGTGTTCAGAAAGGTTAAAAGGTAAACGTCCTTCAAACTACTTGAATGCAAACTCATTGCCGAAAACGCGTGAGTCATACTGACGACGGTTAAGTTCGGGTGATCCCCGAGTCTTCACGGTTATGTTCGGGTGATCCCCGGCTCTTCTTCCTCGCCAAATATGAGTGGCCCCTCGAGAGTCCTCGCCGTCAAGGACTCGTTTCTTAGTGGAAATATTTGTTTGAAGAGATATGTTACATTGACACCGGGTTTATAGTGTTATGTACAGTGTAAGTCTGCCTGACTTTGACTATCATCTTCTGAGAAGTGTATAGGCAAACAGGATTGCAGATACTCTGCTCTTCTAGGAAGTCAAAGTAATTAATAGGTCAACGCACAAGAGTTAGCATGCATTTTCTCAGAAGAGAAATATCAACATCAGGCAAGTTTCTATTGTGTAATCTATATCAAACAGATTTTCAATTGAAGCGTTTGATGCTGCAAGTAGGTTCTAATTTTCTTTATAGCTTACATATTAGGCAATAATCACGCCATATCGCTTATTATCTTTCAGTTTATGGATAGATATGAACATATTATTTCCGCAAAAATATTTCTGCACCAGCTATTTCCTTGTTTTTGTTTACATTCGCAACTCTGCTTCTTTGTTATTGCCACAGAGTCTTTTCGCATACTTTGCGCAGTTCTAGAGCACTTGCCTCCCATCTAGGCGACCCGGGTTCGATTCCCGGCGTGGTTGGTTTCCGGATTTCGGCGTGTGGTGAACGTGCCGGACGATGCCGCTGGTTGGCGGGGTTTCTCGGGAATCTCCCGTTTCCCCGCCCTTTCATTCCGGTGCCTGTTGTAATGCATATTTCAGTGGTCTTTGTGACGGTAATACCAACACTTATTTAGCGTACGCCAACTGTTAATTATGTATATTTCGACATTAAGAGGTCTAAACGCGTTGCAGCGAGTTACGGCTATTATTATTTTAACGAAAATACTCTATTTTATTTGTATATCTACGAAAATAACACACACTTCAAACTTTGCCGCTATATTTTTAAATATTCGGAATGTTTATAAGAAACATCATTTTCGGGCCCCTCAAAATGGTAAAAATGGCTTTTCCAGACTGCCGCATATGGAAAAATAACAGCCGAATTAGAAAAACACAACTGTAGAAACAAGCGTTAGACTTTGACTTAATGTACTGTACGCCAGCTGAGTGGCTTGCACGGAGAGGCGGTAATGCATTATATACGTCGGTAAACGGCACCCTTCCGCTCCTGCCTCTCTCTCTCACACACACACACACACACACAACCTATTTAGGGAGGCCCCTTAAAGGGGATATTATGATTACATTGAAAGTTTTAGACACCGAAATTTGTTTTTGCACTAAAACTTCAAATGCCAATATCTTTGGTACCATATTTTTTTTAGCTGTGGCCTATTGATCTAGTATAGTAGTGGAAGAAACTTAGGACAGGAAATAATTACTTACGAGAGGCGACAGGAACAAAATAAGTGTTGGTGTAGTTCGTATAAGCATTGTGAGGCGAATGCCTGCTTTTTGAAATAATTATGTTGGCCAAGTGAGGTGGCTCACTAATGAAACACTTTATGTCATATTCGGGAGGACCAGGGATCAGTTCACGGTTCGGCTATCACACTGACTTCGGTTTTCACAGTTTTATCCCATGTTGACTATAAGAATATATATAAAAAGTAGCCTATATGCCGCTCTAAAAAAAAGATATAATAATAAAAACATAAGTATTTAAATAATTTCAAGAAACTAATCTTTTTAATAATATAATTTCACACATTAAATTCAATGAAGGAGGAGCAGCTATATTATAAGAACTAAATAAATATCATCACAAAGATAAACTAGGTATGTAATTAATTAAACCTTTAATAATTAATAATCTTCGTCTACCTAAACGCTCATAAACAATATTTGCTAAACAAAATAAACCAGCAGAACAAAGACCATGAGCAACTATTAAAATAATGGTTACATCACTTCGGGAGAGTGTTGGAATGTTCCATCACTACAGGTGATGGCCGACTCTTCCTGTTTCCTGTCAATATGAACCTCTAGTTCTGTCTGTTATGGCGTCGCTGTCGACGAGGGTGAACTCCTAACACATATACCAATTATGTGCTGCTATAGGAAAAGTCTACGGTCTACTTCTACGTTGAAAGTATCTCGGAAGACCTATGCTCTGGAAGCGGTCGACTGCATCATTGTTCTAGCAACTGCGTAGAGAAAGATACTCCTGACTCTGAGAGCCCTTTGACTATTCTACTGTTAGGCACAGGCAGTTATGTTTGCTCCAACTTGTTTCGGTAACTTGCATGTACATCCATAGCTCTGACTCGTTGTCAATGCTAGATGATTTTAACTCTGAGTCTTAGGGTTTTACCAGCTTATCACAGACGTGCGATGTCGCATTAACCGTTTCCTGATTGGCCCAGTCAAGCGAGCGACACCTCTGCATTAATATATTCTGCCAGTAACCACGAAGCACGCATGACATTCGAACAAATTAGTGCAAAATTTTTTTTCGCTAAAATTGCTAGCTTCTAACCGTAGGCAACACTACACCAGTTGATTCCCTATACACACTTTGTTTTTGTTCCCACTGAAACACTGTAGATGTAATACCGCTTGTCGTTTGTTATTGAGTGGTTATTATTATATGTATTTCACAACTGGAGATGATGGTGTCAGGTAGAGACAAAGAGATCTGTCATCATGAAGGAACAACGTAATTAAGGACGCAAGTGTCAAGGGTCACAAATACGATAATTACAAAGGAGTTGTTGTTCCGGCAGAAGAAACAGCAGCCCCGCGTAGGCATCGTAATTAGAGTTACGTTGTAGTTCGTTTCTGTTACATTTATCTGCACCTGCTGCACTACCATAAGCCAGCAAAAAACGCACAATAATGTCATATACTACCTTATGTGTTGTTAGATGCCTCATACATAGAAACAAGAAAAAATTATGGTTCCTCTGAACCCAAAACTAGCCACCAAGAATATAGTTTACTCAAGCAAACAACTGGAGTTGATTGGCTACTCGCTGACACAGTGATACCACATTATTAGAGCTACGATTTTATGGCGAAAAGATTTTTGCAACATTTGGCTTCAATGCTTCATGTGCACATCTGCAGCTCCGCTACATCGTCTGTGATTGGATGATCTTACTCTCACTCGCCTTGGCAAATTACAGACGTACGGAGTCACAATAATCTTATTCTGATTGGCACAATGAAATGCGCAACGTGTATGAACAAAGACACGCTGCCAGTAATCATGAAGCAGAGCTGCCGATATGCACGAGAGACACTGAAACAAAGTGGGGCAAAAATCTTTTCGCGACAAAATCGTGGCCCTACACATTATAAGTAGAGATGATGGTATATCGCGAAAATATTTTGTGCCAACATACCCTTGAAAACACTGTAGTTTCTTGTGACATGTATGGTTGGGTGATATACGTCTGACATAACGTAGCTGTCTGCAGACCAATAATAGTCATCAAATATTACAATAGCGAGATTCTTATTGGCTCAGTCAAATAGGGCAACAGCTAAACGCACGAGCGAAAGCCAGTCATTTTTTCATCAGCCGAACGTACGTTGAAACCCATCAATCAGTCAAGTTTTCCCGCGATAAACCATCATCTCTAATTATAAGTATCATATTTATTATTGGTTCAGTGCCCTACAAGAGATGTCAAACAAGGCATGAGCCGACTGCAATAGTGCCACGAATTTACAGTTGTTTGAATCCTAGCTTGTGCCGAAAACAAAACGACGATATTTCATACCTCCACTTTTTCAGTATAATGTGTGTTCGTGTTGTTCTCTGTTCGTATATAGCTGCCAGAGAAGAAACTGCTTGCAGTTCCCTAGTAATGACTGTTGCTGTCCCTGATTCTAAATCACCTGGTTTTACAACGACGAGACGGCAAATCCTCTAGCATCTACCTCTGCCAAAATTTCGCACAAAGTCGTTTAACGGATGAAAAAAAAAAAAAATTGAAAGTCACCTGTTTGAAGGCCAACGTCTATTGACTAGGTGATGCATAACTTCCAGGAATTAAGCCTCTTAAGTGGTAGGCCTAATCCTGTTTTTTCCCTCCCCCTTCTCTCGCGTGATAAATTGTGTAGTTTTCACTGCATAGATTAGAGCCCAATACAGCAGACGCTAGATGCCGCGCTTGAGGCACGGAAACAGGTAGGCGATAAGGGCTAGACTGGCTTGTGCGTTCAATCACCGCGTCGCCTTTAAGCGCTCGGCTCGAAAACGACGTGCGATGTTTTGTTCGTTGGCTTTTTGTTTAGGAGTGCCAATAACCATGAAGCTTAGCCGTAAATATGAACGTAAGGCACTGAAACAAAGTACTACAACAAACTATATGCCTTTTACCATGGCCAGTAAGCAGAGACGGGAAATATTCACGGGTTCTCTGACATGTAGGCTAGCCTCCAAGAACATGTGTGTATTCAAGCAGACATTATCTGCTCACTGAATGCTCGATGACGCAGTGATATGGACCTGTATTTAGTTGCTTCTGTACTATTGGCTAAGCGACTTACAGCAAGTGTCAAATAAGTCACGGGACAATTGCTAGAGTGGCACGAACTTACAGCTGCTGTAATTATAGCTTGGGGCCAAAAGAAAACGCGAATTTTTCAGGTCTCTACCAGTAAGTCTCCGAAAGTATGACATACCAGCAAAAATGGCCTGCTACCTATAGGTCGTTCGGGATAAAGTGAGCATTCAAAATTTAACATATGAAAATTATCGCCTGCCATTACTGCATATAATTCAACATTAACTCTAGTTGCCTTTCTGCCTATATGGTTGGGAGAGAAATTTCGCAATATGGTTTCGTGCATTTTCCTATTTAAATACAACAATAATGCAACAAGTAAACCGAAATCAACATTATTGTACTTTATTTAATCAATAAACTTTTTCTTATCAAACTATATGTTCCTGCTGAATTCACAGTTTATCTTACACGCTCAAACATCAAGTGACGTGTCCAGAGAGGTTAGACATTTCCCGTTGTTAGACGTTACACGCGGAAATATACGAATTGGCTGGAAGTATAACTTAAGGTTCCGATCTACCTGCGCTTGAAACCCATTGCAGCGAGTTACAAGTAATCATATTTGGATGAAACATCTCAACACGCATTACGTTTGTACATCTACGAATAGAAAACACATTTCAAACAACGTTTCTACCAGTTTAAAAATTAGAATAGCTTATAGGAAACACGATTTTCAAGACTCTCAAAATGTCTAAAAACAGCTTTTTTAAACTGCCGTATCTAGAAAAATTCCAACCGTAATTGAAAAACACAATAGTATAAAGAAGCGCTGGTATTTGAACCTTAAGTATCGCAAATAAAATTTTTCACCTCTTTAAGTCCCATAGAAAAATGAATAAAATAGTAAAGCTCTACGCGCCAGTTGCTGGGTTTGCGTGTAGAGGTGATAATACATTACATACGCCGACCGCCGTCACTCTTAACGCTCCATGGGTTTTGTGCCACACCAACGCAGTCTACCTAGATAAGAACCTTAAGCAGGGTTTATTGAGTGCTCACTTTATACTGAACCGCCTATATTAGCCTAGAGGCTAGGGAGAGGCATGACGTCCGTGCTGTGTCGCGTCCACACTTCAAGTCCTCGAACGTGCCAAATACATACACCCTGTAACAACAATTTCAACAATTTTTGTACTTTTAAAAAAAATCTTGATTTTTTTTTAATTCTAATTTCAAAATTTTAGAAATTTTTTTCAATACAAAAATATATTTTTTATATATGAGATCTTGTAGCCTAAAACATCGTTATTCACCGTAATTTTTTTTAGTTTGGTATGTCAGTTAGTTTAATTGTGTAGATAAAACCGTAAAATGTAAATTTTGACGTTTATAAGTCATCATTACGCAAAACGATGAGAGATAAAACATTTCGTAACAGCAAAATGTATCGCAATTTATTTTTAAAATTAGAAAACATATCTGGTACAAATATAAAAATGAAAATATGGCATTTAAAATTGCTGTAGATCGTGCTTTTAAGCATACCTTGAAGAATGTTGAGCTAATAAAGCGTTTGCAAGAAGACAAGGTCCTAAAATCAAACTGTCAGATCTGAGGTGTAACTAACTACTCGCTGGGGCAACAGCCAATGAACAGTCTACTCTATGAATTTTATAGGTTAATTTACTTGGTAAGTGTAGTACTATTTTCGCTAATTTCTATGAGAAATTTATTTTTTGTGACATTAAATGTAAAATTGACGGACTGTACAGTAAAACTTCCGTACACTGAAATGGAATGGAAAATTGTCGTATGTGTAAATAAAATTATTCATACATTAGTCATGTGAATTTCTTTCGTGTGTTGTATATTTTTCTTCGCCTGCATGGAATGTAATATTACCTCCAATTTTTATTCAATGTAGGGGCGAGAATACACACGACTACGGAGACTAGCCAAAATGTTCCCGTCAATAAGCATATTCATAGCCTTAGGGGAAAATATATGGCACGTGCCTCCCTCCAAAAAAAAAAAAATCAAAATAACGCAAAATAATCGTTCCTTCGAAATGAAAATGTTGTACGTAGACAAAAGTGTTGGTTTTTGTGCGGACTAGTGAAACAAATCACTAATTGGCTGCGTAGAAAAAATACATAAAAGTTATTTACGCATTTTTGTATAGTTAATTTACCCCCCTCACCATCATGAAAAACAAATTAGTTCTCCACCCCCTCCCCACCTAAAGCCACCAATCCATAAAGTGCTTGAGTTATACTACGCCTATGAATCTACGTCGAGCCAAGATTTTGTGGAGATAAGATTTTGCACTAGTAGGTGTCTCATGTGCACATCTGTAGCTCTTGCTTCGTGGTCAGTAAAAAATAAATAAATATAATGAGGGAATGAGGACGATAGCAGAGGGCCAGGGTATCGCATCCAGAATACAGATTTTATCAGTTGGAGCCCAAAGGATGATATTAATTGTGGTTGTACGATGGGGAGACGCAGAAATGAGATGGGCGGGAGAAACGGGATATCCCCGAGAAAACCTACCGGCCAGTGACATCGTCCGGCACGATTCCCACGTGCGACAATCCGGGGATCGATCCCGGATCACCCAGGTGGAAGCTGAGTGGTTTGACCACTCTGCGGCTGCGGCACCCTCAGTGTCAGAGACTGGATGTTTAGACTCACACTTGTCGTGGGGGTTCTAGTGGCAAACAACAGACGTGTTGTATCACATTAGCCTTATTATTACAGCCACAATTTTATGGCGAAAAGATTTTTGCAGCATTTGGTTTCAATGCGTTATGTGCACATTTGCAGTTCTGCTACATCGTCAGTGATTGGATGGTTTTACTCTCACTTGCCTTGGCAAATTGCAGAGTCTCATTGATCTTATTATGATTGGTGCAGTTAAATGAAAGACGTATCCGGAGAAAGACTCGCTGGCAATAACCGTAGAGCAAAGCTGCTGATGAGCACGGAGGACATTGAAACAAAATTGTTAGGTACAATGATTTACCGTGGGAATATTTGACTTTTATAAAGCCTTCAATACAACATATCCATATCTGACGTTATTCTTTCGTTATTGGTAGGGACACCTGATTTTCGCCAAAATAATTTTGCAACAACTTATTTCAGTGCTTTGTGTACACATCTGCATCTCTTCTTCGTACTCAGTGATTTGATGTTTGAACTCTGACACGTCTAATGATTCTACCCGAAAATTACAGACGAGTGGTGTCGCAATAACCTTGTTATGATTGGTGCAGTCCAACAAGCTCTCCAATTTAGGGAGGGGCACGTAATTGACGCCCCCCTTCCCCATTTTTTCAAGTAAGGAATTTGAATTTGTTTTACAAATTTTAATTTAATTTTACAAAACCTAGAAGAAAATATATATACAACAATATTTGATTAGCAGGCCTACTTTACACAGACATTTCCTATATAACAACACAACACACCTGTTAAAATATGTTCAACATTAGGGCTCCCATGTTTGCCCTTATCAAAAATTAAGGGGGCGGCAATGTATACCCTGTCCACCCCAGTTGTTATGCCACTGGTGCACTCAAATGAGAGTCATTTCTGCCCAAGAGACTCTGCCAATAACCATGAAGCACAGCTGCAGCTGTAAATATAAGTTATTGATACGAGCTCGGGCAAAATTCAATTCGAGAAAACCAGGTGTTCCTAGTTATTGGTAGGGAATCCATCTGATTGGGCCAATAATAACTGTGGTACGCCGCTATACTTAGTCTACATTAACCATCCTCTATTCATAAGCGCAGGTCTCTACGCTGTTTTACAGAACACGATGGCAGGAAAGATTCTCAACGATTTACACTATTTTCAGGAATGGTGCAAAAAACCTTTAGCGACAATCTCGTGAATCTATTATTATGACTACTCATCATTATACACCCGGAAAAATTTGCTGCTAAATTGATCTGTAGGTAGAGACCGGAAAAAATTCGTAGGTTCACTGACCTGTACGCTAGCCTCCAAGAATATATGTGCACTCACGCAAACAACTGTTGTTCACTAGCTGCCCGCTGACACTGTGAAATGGGTCTGCATTTTGTTATATTTTTATAATTGGCTCAGCGACTTACATGAGTTTTTAAATAAGTCAAGTACCAATTGTAAAAGTGACACGTACTTACTGTCCTAAAAGAAAACGTGTTTTTTTTTTCAGGTCTCTACCTGTAGGTTACTCTCCAAGAATATATTTGTACTCAAGCAGACACCAGCTGCTGATTGGCTGCACACTGACACGGTGATGCCGTATGATTGGGCTTCAATTCAGTTACTACTTTATTACTCGGGTGCCCTCCACAATGAGACTGATCAGTAGGACTGGGAAATTTCGCGAATTCAATGACCTGTAGGCATAGTACAATGGATTCTAGCCTTCAAGTTCATTGAATTCGCGAAAATTCCCAGTCCCTACTGATAAGTATTGAGCCAATTGAAGAAGTGAGACTTATTTACAGTTGTTCTATTGTGTGCCATAGTAAAACGAGAATTGTTCGTGTCCCTAGCTGTGAGGCGACGCCTTCAGCTGTTCCTAGCCTCTAGGGAGATTCTTGGAACGTGGGTTCCGTGACTTATCTGTCAGCGGACTTCACACGTCGCTGAGACACGTGCCAGCATATGTCTACGACGTGACCTAGCTGCAGGCTCTCACTCCTCTACGACCTAGTCATAGGCACTATTTAACTGTGCGTGGTAGACGAATAACCGCTCAAAATAACATTTCAAATGTACACGTTGTTGAAAATCAGCACGGAAAAACTACGTACCAACAACCCTAGACAACGATATTAGCTACTTTACGAGCAAACATTTACCCAGAATTATGCAATTGGTAATCGTGATCTCATGCACCACAAATAAATAAATGTATCAAATTTTTTTGTGTAAGCGATTGTTCTTCAGAAATACGTTACTCCAGAAAAAAATTTTTGCCCTGAAAGTTGGTAAAAACTATTGTGTAATTTTTTTTTTTTTCAGATGTTGTAAATTGGCTTTGAGAAACGTACACTTGAATTGTGTTATTCAGAAAGAGGCCATTCCACGTTTGATAAAGTAGGACATAAGAAATTGTTATTAAACCATTATTGCTATTTTGTTGACTAATATGTTCTCCTTTTCAAATACCGTACCTTTGTTTGACATTGCTCACTTAGTTACTGAAGATTTAATGTATAATAATTTAGCAGCTTGGTTATTGTTTGTTGTCTACGTTTGTGGTTTGGATGTCTTCTGCATGACACTGTTCAAACTGATGCTTTGCGTTCCATGACCTCTTACCACGCAGTAATAACCGTGAACTTGGACTGCACCTATAACAGGAACGAAAGTACCTCACTTGTCGCAAACTTGCCGCCACGTGAGCCAGCGAAAATAATCTAACACGCCAGACATACGGGGCTGTCCCCCCTCCTACTTCCTCCGACTCTGCAGAACGTGTCCGTTGATGGACAGACCAGGAGGTAGCTCGACCAGTCGGCAGTGTTTCTCAGGAGGAAGCAGCCAATCAACCCGTGTTTACATAACTCCGTATAGGGGAAAACGTACCGAATATGCTTGGTTTACACTACGAGTAGAGATCTTAAACATTCGGGTTTTGTTTTGGAATCAAGTTAGGACTCTATCAACTGTAAATTCCTGTCTCTTTTGCTATTGGCTCAATATTTATTAGACATCTCCTGGAGAACGCAGCTTGCGTTTAAACAATGAGTAGAGATTGAATAATTTCGGATTTTGTTTTGGACACAAGCAAGAACTCTATCGATCAACTGTAAATTCCTGTCTCTTTTGCTATTGGCTCAATATTTATTAGACATCTCCTGGAGAACGCAGCTTGCGTTTAAACAATGAGTAGAGATTGAATAATTTCGGGTTTTGTTTTGGACACAAGCAAGAACTCTATCGATCAACTGTAAATTCCTGTCTCTTTTACTATTGGCTCAATATTTTTCAGACATCCCCTGGAGGACGCTGGGCCAATAATAAAGTAGTAACTAAATTGTTGCCCTATCGCATGGTGTCACTGTCAGCGGACAGCCAATGAGCAGCTGTTGTCTTGTTAGGTACACATATATTCTTGGAGGCTAGCCTACATGTCAGTGAAGCCGCGAATTTTTCCTGCCTGTAGTAATGTTCCTATACTTTTTAAGGTAGTAAGTAGTCAAGTGTAAACATATTTTACTTGACTTGTTTAGTTACAACGCTAAATATTTGCTCTATTTGTAACCCGAAGTATAATAAGTAAGGACCCCTGATTTGCGCAAGAAGAATTTTGTCCAACTTTGATTCCGTGACTTACGCGCACATCTGCAGCTCTGCTACATAGTCAGTGATTGGACGTCTTAGCTCTGACGTGTCTTGAGGTTTTACTGACAAATCACAGACTTGTGAAGTTGTAGTAACGTTAGTGTGATTGGCGAAGTCAAATGAGAGACACCACTTCACACAGACACGCTGCCAATAACCATGAAGCAAAACTGCAGATGTGCACGTAAGGCACGGAAACAAACTGGGGCAAAATTCTTTCCGCGAAAATCAGGGGTCCTTAGAGCCATGACTTTGTCGCGAAAATATATTTCGTTTCAACGTCAATCTTTCTTATCGGTAGCTTTGCTTCATGGTTATTGACAGCGTGTGTTGGTTCAGAAACGCCTATATCTACGGACCCCTATTTTTCGCGAAAATAATTTTGCCTCACTTTGTTTCCGTGCCTTACGTGCACGTCTGTAGTTCTGCTTCGTGGTCAGTGATTGGATATTTTAACTGTCACGAGCCTTGGGATTCTACCGGCAAATCACAGGCGTGTGGTGTTTTAGGAACGTTATTGTAGTTGGCTCAGTCAAATGTGATACGGCTCTTCATTACAGACACGCTGCCAATAACCATGAAGCAGAATTGCAGATGTGCACTTAAGGCATTGAAACAAAGTGGGGCAAAATTATTTTCGTGAAAAACAGGGGTCCCTATCAATCATTAGACTACACTAATCAGAATAAAGTGTTGTGACACCATACGCCTGCGATTTGCCAGTGAACCCTAAGACAAGAAATAGTTCAAACTTGCAATCACTAGCGACGGAAAAAATCCGCGGGTTCACTGACCTGTAAGATACTCTCCAGGAACATAGACAGACAACAGCTGTTCATGGGCTGCTCGCTGACACAGAGAATGGGTTAGTTGCTTCTTTATTATTGGCTAAGGATCCCCCAGCAGGGGCCAAGTGAATCACGGGCAAGTTACGAAAGTGACACTATCTTACACTTGTCTGAATTCTAGCCTGTACCAGAAACAAAACGCCAAGTTTTCGTTTTTCAGGTCCCTACCAAATACCGACCATGAAGCAAAGCTGTCGATGGTTACGTAAGGCATTGAAACCAAATGGTGAAAAAATCTTTTTGTCATAAAATCGTGGCTCTACATGTTGTGTATGGGTTAGAAACCTCCCATACCTCCGTTAACCGGTTTTTTTATTATCTGTGTGGCTTTCTGCACGTTGAACACTGTATAAGCCAAACATTTTTGGAAAATAAGAGTGTCAACTCATACGCGCAAGAAAGGATTAACGAGATCACATAAGAATGGGTTAACGAAATTTCAACACCATTTTTTTTATCGGGTTTACCGTGCACCTCGGACATATTTTTATTTATTTTTGGTAAAAGGATGTGGAATACGGTGTTTGTAGGCAAAATCATAAGCCGTTATGGTTTTTGAGTTATTTATAAATAAATAAACATTTTTTTCTTTAAATTTTTTTGCTAACAAATGTGCAATTTTTGAGTTGCTCGATTATCCGTGCGTTGCGCGGCACTAATTAACACGGATAATCGGGATTTTACTGCTACACACACACACACACACACACACACACACACACATATATATGTGTGTGTGTGTGTGTGTGTGTGTGTGTGAGTATGTATGTATGTATAGGCTGTTCACTACAAACTGAGCACACAGCATAAATTGTAATTATTTAAAAATATGTTTTATTTAGCAAATAGATGTTAACTTTTGAGAGTGTTGAAGTATTTACACTGGTCTTTAATTGCATGGAAATTTTCATATTTAAAATAGTATGGATGGCTTCTGAACGGCTGGGGTTGGCTTAAAAGTGTGGGGTTGGCTTAAAAGCGAAGTCTACGCGCGCAGGATGGACACATGAGAGGAACTTCTCGCTCGTATTTACCATGCATGTGCTCAAGTAAAGCAATGTACTGTACTAATGAGCTCAGATCAGCAACAAAGCAGCCGTCTATCAGAGAAGCAAAATGCATTGAAGTTGGTGGTGGAGTGTTTCAACATATTTTGTGAGGAAATGTACACAATATACAAAACATACGATAACAGTATCGTGATTTACCGTCACCTGCACGTTTCCCGTTCCTTATTGTTTCCATTTGGTTTCTCTGAAACGGTTAAGAAAAGGGCATATGTTTATTAGAAACATTTAGTTCAGAATCACCAGTACTATTACCCCTCAAAGCATGTACCTTTCCTCCCGACTCACCCTGTAAAGCCTATATACAGTGAGTTATATCCTCTCTCTTTCTCTTAATGTTGTGTGGGGATCTATTATTATTGATTAAAAACACCGTCCGTTTATGTACTTCGATACTTCGGAACCCTGAACTTGTTCCGTCAGTCCCACGAGAGATGATATGCTATACTGAGTATCGTTTTAAAGCTTTTAACCACGGCCTCACGCAAATATCACACTCTTCATGACAGTCGCGGCAGGAATCAGTTTTATATGCGGTTTCCCGCGAATTCCCGCGAATTTACCCGCGACGCGTCCACCCTTCGTGGAGATCGTCGCCGGAGTTCTTCTATAAACGCGGCTTACTACAATCGCCCGCGGTGGCTCCGCGAGACGCGTCCACACTTCGTGGAAGTCGTCGCCGGAGTTCTTCTATAAACGCGGCTTACTACAATCGCCCGCGGTGGCTCCGCGAGACGCG
>PNEQ01066893.1:0-39737 GCA_003012365.1 Medauroidea extradentata | reverse complement strand
ACATCAACATTGCCATGTGCTTTTATTTGCATAGGCTTGTACAATGTTTACATTTACGTTACACTGCTCCGATAAATTTTAGCTACAATATGTACTCATTAAATGCACGGGTGTTGAATATGTGCTATACTCAGTAATAATCTTAGTTATAAATACCTGCTAGTAAACGTCTTATAACACTGGTTTCTCTGCGTCTACTCTAACGGTGATATTACCGTTACGAATCTCGTAAATGCATGCACAGTATATTCGAACTTTAAAATTAAAACCGCCACTAAAACCACACACGACACTCGCAACTCAAGAATTCAAGTTCCGTTCAGCATACTGTAATGAACGACGACGCACGTAAAGAAAAACAATAAATAACCTATTTTCTTAATGTGTGAAACAGGGGAAAAAATGCTGTTTCTATTTCCAGATACTCAGGCTGGCGATCATAAAACAAAACAACTTACATTACTATTGACTTCACATAATTTATCAATGATGTTCATGAACAGTCACTTCTAATACTTTATATGTGTTTATCAGAAACTGATATTCATTAGATAATGGACAAACAAACTGAATGACGCAATTCGCTTCCAAGCGACGAAAACCTAACTCTGGTGCCATCTGTCGGTGAAATTTTAAACTACCTCTGTGGCGCAAAGAGTTAGCGGCGTCTGCCAACGACAATCGACTCGGTTGCATCGCTTTCTGCTGCCGCAAATTAAATATAAATGTACAGTAAGCAGGTACGTCAGTAAGAACTTAAATAAATATTTTTCAGTGTATTAAATACAGAGAGGTCGTTTGCAATTAATGTTTTTTCACTAATGCTGTGTTCAAATAAGAAAATTCATGGGATTACATGCAGTTATTCGCTACCAACCATACAAATAATAATGTAACTGTTGTTAATGTTAACTTATATGCAGTAAAGGCTAGTGATTTTTTTCAAAGGTTAAATCTTTAGTGCTCACTTTATTCCGAATGGCCTATACAAGGCCATACAGGCTTTTGGGCTCACTCAGTCAGGGCTTTGAATTCATAAGACCAGCAAACAGCAGTAAAGCCATTGAACCTTCACACACCCCCTTCCCTCCCTTGCCACCCACCAAGAAGGAGCACGGAGCTCCGTGCAACATCTTGAGAAAATTGCCTAGAGAGTTCAGTGACCCTCACGACACCCAGCATTCCCTACGTGTATGGCCATCTTTGTGGATTTATAGCTACCTATGCAGTCAGTACTTTCACTGTGTGGCAAGAGTCCGCAGTCCCGAATATTTCCTCCAAATACCTGTATAAAGTACACAAGCTGCCTGAATGCCATGTCACAGCGCCCACTTAAGTAAAACAGCAAAATGGGAGAATGGTGGTTTCAACTTTCACTCGCAACAGTACACTGTTGCTTCTCAACAGTGTGTCGAGGCCACTTGTGAGTCATTGAACATTCAATATTTTATTTAATTTTTTTCATTGTGTTAAGGGCATAGGGCACATATACCTAAAGCAATATATCATATATAATATATATATATATATATATATATATATATATATATATATATTATATTATATATACTGTATAGATTGTCGTCAAACTTAACTTGGGTTTTTTCCTTGAGAAATAATAGTGAAGGAGGCATAAGGATGTTAGCAGTACCTTTGAAGCCTTTGTGCTTTCCGCAGTTGTGTTTTACTGTCCTGTGTGTTGTTATAATTATAAAGTATTCTTAAGGATGGAGGTCTTAATTTAAATATACTGACAATTTACTTCTTTATTAACATATCAGGACTAATTACTAGTGCTTTGTACAGGTATGTATTTACATAATAAAATGTCACTTAGAGAAATAATTTCCATGTATTTAACAGTCTTGCAATATTATATCTCTCTCTGATTCGGAAATCCCACGAGTCTCTCTACTCAATTCCACGTGTGTATACGCACACTGGCCTCCCATCAAACGTTTCCTTCTAGGCCACAGTCAATTGTCACCGTTGATATCACAGTCTGTTTTTTTCTGCCACTGATGTCATCTGCTGCTCTGGTGGCTCACTTGTTGATCCTTTTGCTGTTTTGAATTCTGGACCCAACCACTCACCCACAAACTGAAGGATTCCATGGATGTGAATTCATTGTTATAACTGGCAAGGCAATTTCTGGAACACTTCTCCAGCAACCAGTCAGAAACATACCGCCATCCGTGGTTGGTAGTAGGAAATGTCATATCCCTTTGTGATACAGCTACAAGCCTCTTGAGCAGGTGGCCTTCTTTATCAGGAGTACAATTGCAGCTGAGTTATCAATTACAGTTACAAGTTTGTTGCCAGGGAATCAGTCAAGTCACACCTCACACATCTCACATCTCACTCAGGAGGCGGGAAGGGATCAGAGATGCATTTTGTATGTCATAGCATCTGTAGTCTTTCTCATTACAGTATATTTTAACATAATACTGTGGAAATGATAAACACTGTTTACAGAGTTCACAATAAGCTCGTACTGTAATTTCATTGCGTGTATAGCATTGTAGTCTGTCTAATATACCAGAAACACAGCAGAAAAATAGTTATGTGTATAAGTTTATTGTAAAACTAGTCTAACTTACGTAAAATTTTGCTGTTTCATAGGATCTGGTCACATTGACTTGAGATCTTCAACGTTATTTAGTATCATAGTTGTAACTTCTTGCTGCATTGTTATGTATAAGCAAGAGTGAGAATCCAAAATGTAGGAACTGCAAGTTAAATGCACATTTAATTATTCGTGAATGGTAGAATATTAGTAGCTCTTCAAATGGTACAAGTATATAATGAACTTTTTATCACATCACTTTTTCATATATAAATTTTTTTAATAATAGCATAGTATTTCTAAGATCAGAGAATAATACTGTACTCGTGTATAATGCGCACTTTTATTCCAAAACAACATATAAAAATTCACGAGAAAATAAATGGGGTGGGTAGAGAAGGCTGAGTTGTAAACTGGTGGGTATCAAGTGTGGGAGGCAGAGAGAGAGAATGTTTCTCACTGCCTAGTTCCCATTACTACACTTCCTTTTCTTTTTCTCTACCCCCTCCATATATTTTTTTTTGTTTGCCTTGGCAGGAAAGTTCATGGGTGGGGGGAGCAATATGAGAAGTTAATTTTGAAGGCTTTTGATAACCATCTCTCAAAGGAAAGGAATAAAATAGGATGACACTGTTCTTGCCTTCCCCCCCCCCCCCCCCATGAGAGGTAAAGCGAGGCAGGGTGGTGGTTGGGGCCCTACAGTCCTCTGCTTGTAGCCACCCCCCTGCCGCATTCCTGAGCCTTTCTTTCTTCTCAGTGTGAGTCCAACAGTAAATTAAAAGGCAAGCTTGCTCCCCAAGTAATCTTGTTTTGGTGGTGGGCAGAGGTAGGGGGGAGGCATGCTGGAAGCAACAACAGGACACAGCGCAGTAAGAAAGGGGAAGGGGGGGAGTGTTGGCCAGGCACATAGTCAGCTGGCTGCAGGCTGCTAGCATCCTTGGCAGGCTATCTATAGCATGACAAGATACCCCCTACCCTCCTTAGCTGTCATCCTCTCCTGGCACACTCTATGATCTGTGAGTCATCTTTCCTCTCTCTTTTCTTTGTTAGCCACATTTCTTTCCCTCCTCCTCCACCCTAGCGAATCCATCCTAGCCTCCCTCACGCTGCTTCACGATTTTTTACTCCCATGATTTTTTACATCCTAGCAAGGCACATAAATTTTTTTCCCTGAAACTTGTTGCAAAAATCGTGGTGCGCATTATACACGAGTATATACGGTATATCAAATACTGTAATATGCCTATTGCATGACACCAGGCAGTGTTTTTGTTTACTGGAGTAAGTTGAATAAAGTGAGAGTATATATGTTTCTTAAAAGTGGTTCTTTTCCAGGAGACACTGCAAGACTTAGGAGAAATACTTGAGAAGTATGACTTCTATCAGGAGCTAGGAACAATACTGCCTCAACTGTACGTAGCAGAGAGACTCATTCCTTGCAAGCCATCATTTAATAGATGGAGAGTGGAGTCATTGTCTGGACGGAAACTGTCTCCTCATAACAATTATCCAGAGGACCAAGTTATGTTGGTGTGTGATGCAACACAAGGCCTAGTAGACGCTTCCAGCAAGCCAGGTCATTATGCTGCATCTCATAACATCTTGTATTTGCTAACATTAGTTTTATTAGTATGCATTTTTGGTTTTCACAGTAACTATGGTTGACAGTAATAAGTTAGGAGGTACAGTTTGTATATGTTTTCAGAAAAAATATATCTATAATTATGTAATATTCAATAAGATACACAGCAAGCACAAAGTGGTTAACTGTTGGCAAGACATCTGCCCACTGTCCGAACTGTCCTCAAGTGTCTACATCATGATGAAAGACAGCAAGTAGTTAACAGTAAGTTCCCCCCCTCCTCAAATAAACATTAGCCTTCACAAAAATTACATCAGCCTGCTATCCCTTTCAAGACACTTAAAAGACACAGACAAAAATACTCCGGGCCGTTAACGGCGCAGTGACTTTCTACAGATAGCAGCCATCTGTTGTGAAACAGACACCGTCTCGCTGTCATAATTAAGAAACTTAAAGGACATCAGCAAGAACGTGCCGGGCCATTAACGGCTTAGTGACCTTTTTCAGATAGTGAGTACCTGTTGCGAAAACGACACTGGCCCACTTTCTTCTAATGGACACTTAATGCAAATCTGTATGTTGAATCAGAAGTTTTAGCAGCACAGTGTCCTAATTTCTAACAAACAGACATCTATCCCAAAAAAGTAACTTGCAGCTGTCTTTTTCAGGACAGTTATAAGGTACCGGCAGTAAAATTCTGCGCCATGAGTCCTTTTATCAGACAGCAGTTATCTGTCGCGAAAAAAACGATTGACTCGCTGTCATTGTAAGGACACTTAAAAGTTATTGGCAAGAAGATACAGAGCTGTTAATGGCGCAGTTCTTTTTCAACCAATGGTAAAATGTTACGAAAAAGATAATAACCCTATGCAACGGCTAACCCAACGTGTGTCAATAACCTACGTCATGAAGAAATTCCAGGAAGTAGACCACCAACCACAACGTCGGCGCCAGAAATCCTACAACCTGGAGAAGCTTGCAACACAAGAAGTTACTCACTTCACCAGGAAAAATTTAATAAGATGCTAAAATTTGCCAAAACTCAAAAATTAGTAAAAATACAAGAAAAAGTTATATCTTCAGAACTATCCCTATACTGTATAACTTACTTACTTCTTCTAAGTCACTTTTCCATCCTGTACTAAAATTATATAATGTCCTGTTGTAAGCTGCAAACATGCTCCGAAGCAAATCAGTTAATTCCTGATTAGCCATGTTCTTAATTTTGTCAACTAGAAGTATTATGTAGGCCTAGGCCTTTCCCAAACATAACCTTACATTTTGTTCCTGTACCGTCTTCTTAATAAAAAAAATACTGACTCATTACAGGAATGTATAATGAACAATGTTGACAGTAGCATCCACACGCAAAAACATTTTCCCTCTGCGACACTGACCTTGTAATGGCGTCATTCCTGAGTTACCTGTAATAAACATTACCGCCGCGTGGTTGTGCTGGTGATTGCTGCCGATTGCTGCCCTTGTCACCAATGCTTGCAACCCACATTGCCATTGTTTGCTGCTCTCGCCTCTCGTCGCTGATGTTTGTTGCTCACGTCACTAGACAGTCGTAGTTCTAAGGGTACTAGGGGCCCCAAGGTACTTAGGTTCCCTCGGTACCTGTTCATTGGCGCCAGATGTGGCGAGTCTGTTTTGTGTGTTGTGATGATGATGTCCCTGTTCGCGGCAGTAGACGTTGCGTGTCTCACTGTTCGGGGCGTTGAGGTTATGTAGCGTAGCGAACTCCAGATAGCTCAGGTTGTTTCAGTTGCATGGAGGTGTAAACATTCATTGTGATTTCACTGATTTGAAAAATTCACGTACAATGGCAACTGTTGGTTTATTTTCATTACGACGTTTTACATATGCACTTTGTGATGTTTTTGCAAATGGCAGTTTGGTACCAAACACAAACAAAACAATTGTGCTCACAGTCAGATGTCCGGCGTTATCATGTGCGAATTTGATTAAGAAAAAATAAATAAATAAAAGAAATCTGTTTGTTGCCTTATACTTTAGTATATGCTATGCCATGCCATCCCACAGTTATGGCACAAACCCCATATCTTCCGCTACCTTCATACAAATTTATAGTTCAGAGCAGCCTCTAGTGACCCTAAAGTTTCCTACTGCCTCTCCAGCACTCCCAGGGCCAGCCCCGCTGTGCCCTCGCGAACTGTACACTTCTCTCTCTTTCTCTCTTACTACACGACTGCTCTCTTACTCAACACCAAATCAACACTCTTTCCTTCACTCGTCCAGTGCTTGCGCCCACCCGGCACGCTCGCTGCCCGACAACTACGCGACCGACTAACTACGGCAAAGGACATAGTAGCAAATAGCACACCTCGGCTGAATGATACAACACAATCCAAATTTTACCCAAAACAACAAAACTACACTTAAACATATATGTATAACAAAGTGATTCAAAAATGGAATTTATAGTTTTTACATCAGAATACTAACGAATATTAACATTAATACAATGGTTGGGGACGAAAGGTGCACAACAGCGGAACTACTTTCGCGGCGCAATACCTTAAGCAACCACCTGCGACAGCTAACCAACGTACATTAGTAACCTACGTCTTGAAGAAATTCCATGAAGCAGACGACCAACCACAACGTCGGCGCCAGAAATCCTACAACCTGGAGAAACTTGCACACAAGAAGTTATTCACGTCACCAGGAAAAATTTAATAAGATGCTAAAATTTGCCAAAACTCAAAAATTAGTAAAAATACAGGAAATAGTTATATAAAAAAAAAAGTAACTAAAATTTTACTGTGGTCAGTTTGAAACCAAACAAGACAAGAAAATAGACAAACAACTCTACTTTAAAATTCCCGACTGTACTTATTTTATATTTAAATTAATTTTGAATGATGAATTTAAATTTTTCATGTCTTCAATTAGTACTAAGCAATTTAATCCTGTTGTATCATCCCGAACACCTGATGAACTAATACTGAAAACTGCATACAGCCTGTTATTAAATATTTAAATTTAATTAAGAAAAAGTATATTTTACATAAATTTAAATAAGGTGGGGAATTGGCTGAACACTTCACAGTATCAGTATTTGTGCTACGTGCAATTGACTCAAAGGATAACTGGAGTATTGCTGATTCCCTTGAATTGAATTTATAATTCTTAATAATTATTAAAAATACAGCATGTAGGTTTGTTTCATTTTAACAGTAGAAGTAACGAGATAGGTGGTAAAGTGGGGAAAATGTCAATGAAGGAACATTTATTGTTAAGTGAAATAGTACTTTGTGACACCACAGATATGTGGTAAGACTGAAAATTGATGTACAATGAGGAAACCTATCAACCATTTACGACTAAATCAAATAGTAATTCATACTCAAAATATTTTGGCACTGATCTGTTCAGGATTTAAGTTTTGTTTCTGCAAGGAGAAAGTTGTGTATTCATCATTACTCCACGTTAGTGCATACTATTGTAATTATTTTGTTTATACCAGCTACATAGTTAGTGGTATAGTTTTTATGAATCTATCTTTCTTACTTAAATAGTTTCTCCTTAAATTGTCACAATTTGTGTTGACCATTTTTTATACTACATTGTAAATTTATTCAAACTGCAGGATCAACTGTTTCTGGTAACGAGGATGACGACGATGTGTGTCGGTTGTCAGTTGCTGCACCAAGCTTTGTTGGTGCTTGCTGCTGGCTGTTGGTGAACCTCCTTGCTTTAGATGAAAGACATACCCTGACTAATCTCATAGAATGTGGTATCATCACCGTACTGTTTGGGTACGTATGTAAGAGTACTACAATACAGCTGTGACAATTCTGTTTAAACATATTGTTCTTCTCATTCATATTCATTAAAATACATAAAATTTTGTTTGCTATAATAAAAAGAGTCATTAATATAATGACATTACTATCCCATTTTTAACAGGCTGTTGTCATATACTGTCGTGGAACCTCTATCCATCGTTTCTCAGGGGACTGACAAAAAATTTCTGTACATGCAGACATTTAATGGATGCAATCTTAAAATGCAGACAAACATGAAATAGAACCACATAATGTGTTCTATAGATGTGGACATTCAATACATCTGGAGTCAATACAAAGAGGTTCCACTTTGAAAAATTGAGATGAAGCTATTAAATTTGTAAGATGTTTCATTGAGAATTACTTAAAGTTTTTTTTCTCTTCCTTCGTGTACTTCAGGTGATGTGCCTGACCTAGTATTGGAAAGAGTTTGTTGTCCATAGGGAGCGGTTGTGCTATGTTGACAGCTCGCTAGTGTTTGTTTACAATGAAGCAGTCATGCAGTGATGACGGAAGAGAGAAGTTTTGGACAAGGTGTTGGGGTGCAATGGGAATGACCTGGAGATTGGTGCAGTAATAATTCCCACTAATTACATTTCCGAGTTTTCAATCCAGTTTTGGTTATGCAGGGTGTCTACTAGGTCACTAAAGTCACGAAAGTCCCGAAAAGTCACGATTTGTGAAAAAGGTAACGAAAGTCCCACAAAAGTCACTAATTTGAAGTATATTTTGGTATAAGTCACGAAAATTATTTCTGGGTGTTTGATTCTTGTTTAATAATTTGTCAAACGTGCATGTAGGTATACGTTGATTACAATTTTAAAATTGGACATGCTTCGCGCTATCAGCAGTTGGAGGAAACATAATGAAAATTGTCGGCCGTGTGGCACTTGTTCAAAAATTTTTAATTAATTCTGTTTGAACAATTTTTCAAGGAAAAGTCACTAAAAAGTCACTAAATTGTACTTCTACAATCTGGTAGACACCCTGTTATGGGAACCTAGGGCCACGGAATTTGGGATTATATGTGTGTGTGTGTGTGTGTGTGTGTGTATGTGTGTGTGTCGGTGTGTGTGTGTGTGTGTGTGTGTGTGTGTGTGTCGGTGTGTGTGTGTGGTGCATGTCGGTGTGTGTGTGTGGTGCATGTGCGTGTGTGTTTTTTTTTCCTTTCTTTCTTTTCTTTTTCTTTCTTTCAAGTAGTTAGTTAACATGTGAACTTTGAACATTGAAAATGTACAATTCTTACATGGCCTAGCCCATCTTAGTTCAGAATTCCTTGGTGGTAAAATGTTTGTACTGTATAACCCATCAATCTTCTGTGCTCTCTGTACCGATTTGTCCAGATAAGTGTCGAAAGTGCCTGTCTGTCTAAATGTTCTTACCGTTAAATAAAATGAATCTAATTTGAACTCTTACTTGCAGTGATCTCTCAGTTTTAAATATTCCACTATAAGAATATGTGTAATTTAACCCTTTTTTAATAATTTTACTTCGCTAATTGGGATTACCACATATATTTCCGTCTGTCCCACCACAAACGTCTTACCAGTATAAGTGTATAGCCTATTCAAAAGGAACGAGGCAACCCTAATATTACGAGGAAATGTGTTGACTGTCAGAGAGAGGAGCCTATACCTATAGCATGTACTCCAGCCAATGTTAAAACTGTTTGTACAGGTAACAAATGCTATTTTGTAAAGGGAATTATTATTATTATTATTATTCTAGTGAATGTTTTAAAATTTCAAAGGGTAAGCCTGGGTCAGAGGAAACAAATTTTTGTAGTACTAAGGGTTTTTTTTACACACAAGACTGGGTAGGCCTTCAAAGCTGTTATTTTTATTAGTATTACTGGTTATTCCATTGTATATAACTGGTGGTTACAAGTATAGACGTGTAATCCCTTTGTGACAGAGTCGTTTTGTCACTGAAAAGTTCATACGGCCAATGACTTGTTAAGCACAATTTGAAGCTTGATACCCTCTCCATTTCAGTGCCAGTCGCCCCTTGCATGTGCCGTCAGTCTTGCACTGTTTATATTGCTCACTATTACCACCATTGTTCTACTGTCTTTACTTACACCTTTCCTACCATAATAAAAATACATAACTGAATTTTTCTGAAGGGGTGGGAGGAGGTTTACCCTATAGAAGATGAGGACTATATAGCTTTTGTTTTAAATTTGTCCTATCAAATTTAGTATCTCGTTACAATACCAAGAATTTTAGTTTTAAACCCCGGTTGTTAAATCTGTTTGATGTTGTAGATTATAGTATTTTATTTCTTGCACGTTATGCGGCGTTTAAGAATTAGTGTGATGAAAAAATTTCTTCAGTAATTTGAATTTTGAAAGCTTGTTATCAGAATTGTAAAAATCAATTTATTTTACAGTGATCATGTCTCATGATTTTATTGTGTTTCTGCCTTATGTAATGTTTGAGTTTCAAATATATCTTCAGTTTTAGTAATTTCATAGGATCTTATATGCATGGTTGTAAATTTTGGAACAGTAAAGCATGTCACAAAAATATTTTTCGAGGCAGTAGACTGCATTTTGTGAGCAGGTGTTTGGGTGGAGCTTCCACGCCAGCAGGCTGTTCTGTGTCCATGCATGCGGATCTAGTGGAGATGAAGAGTGCAGTGTGCAGCCTTCTGTGTAAGTGTGTGGCTTTGAGTGCCACATGCCGCACCACCATTCTGCGTCTGCCAGGCTGCCTTCACACACTGTTCCTGCTAGTCAACCCTGCTGACTACAGTACGTGCTGCTGTTCTTCAACTCTCATGATTTCTGTATCTCATTGTCCTTATTTAAATGTATTATATTATTTCTTCTCAAGGTTTTTATTTATTGATATAGAAATTCCTAATACAGGCAGTCCTCTTCTTTTATAGTCAACTTTCATATATCAGTCATTAGTGCCCATAATTCTACTTTCCTACAAAGGATTCAGACTTAAAGCATTAACAAACAAAAATAAACTAAACATTATTTCCGAGCCTGTCAAAACTACCTAACATTCATGATTTTCTGATTATGTATCACCATTTTATTGTTTCACTTCTGTTTTAAATAATTTTTTATTGTTTATGAATCACATACAATTGTAGAAAAAAAATTTATGTGCGAGTCAGTAAATTAAAACAAATTTTTGGTTATAATTTGTGATTTTTTATAGACTTTTTTGAACCAGAAAGCTTTGTATATCATGCAAGTGTATCATTCATCTTTCGTACATTTTGCTTTCATACACTTTTTAAAGAACACATTATGTATGAAAGTAGAGAATTGCCTGTATGTAAAAGTTACACATCCTAGTGAAGTGAAATTCTCAGTAATTATAAATGTCCCTGTATGTTAGTGAATTTCATGGTGATGCTACTCTACTGTCCACACCATACAAGAATTCCATTACTTGACAGATCATAAAAAAGTAGGACAATGTAAACAAAAACATTATGTATCCTTCCACCACCTTTTGCTTTCCAGCTGACAACCAAAGTATGTCAACAGTTAAGGTATATAATGATTGCAATAACATCCAAAGTGTGTTGTGATTTTCTTTAGATTATTTTTTTTAGATCTCAGGCAAATAATTTATTTTCAATACTAGCTGTACATTAATCTTACAAGGGTTAGGTGGGCAATGTTAATGCAATTATTTCATATTACAGTAATAGATAGCCTACTCTACAGATGTTAAGTTAATAGTATAATCATTTAAAATTTAACATTATGTATTTGTTTGGTATATTTTCCTAGGTATGATCAAAATTCTAACATTTAATGGCATTACCAAAAATAAACAAACATGTATAGGCAACTTTGTTTTCTACTTGACATCTAAAAAGATTCTATAATATTAGTAGCTTATTTGGTTACAACAAACAGAAGTTGGAAGAGCTTATGACAGTGCAAGCAAATATATTTAAACTAAAATTAAAAAAATAAAATAATTCATGCAAACATTATTACAATTATTTTTCATGTTGCCTTCAATATGGTTCTGCACTATCAGATCATAAAGTCGTATAGGCCTCGTTTAAGTTTCAGGTAGTAGACTATCAAAAAAACTTACCTTTTGTTGTAGAGCATACCTTTAAAATATTAGTGTTATAATAGTCATGCGACTTACAATACTTAAAAAAACTTGTTAACATACTTATTGTAGACTACACAGTAAAAATTTGTGCTCTCACAATCAAAACAGAAATAATATACTATTGTGAAGTACTTGCTATACCAGTCCCCAAATTCTTTTCGTTAAATATTATTCATGAGTAAATTTTGAAAGCAGTTTGGCTACTTTATGACAATATATGCTGGTTCACCGACAGAAAGCCGCCAGGGTGTTAAGGCAGAATTGAGGCTACCTGCTGTTGTGTGCAGAGTGTTTATTTAGCCTTCCCCCCACAGTGCAACGACGTTGTCCATTTGGCGAGGCCTGGCTTACCCAGCAGTGTTGAAGTTTAGTGTTTTTTTTTTTAATAAGCATCAAATGTGTTGTACGACCTCAAATTACAATTTATACAGCTAAGTATTGATGAAATGTATCATTGCCACAGTGGACTGTAGGCCTGCGCGGTTGCAAAGAGCCCACTAGAGAGGACTTTAGTAATGGTTAAATTACAAAAGGGTTAATTAAACATCAGTGGTGAGCTGGAATTACATAATAGTTTATCTGTATTACATTTTTTTATGCTCTAATTGTACCAATCATGTTGAGGTGTCACTCTCTTAGAGTTGTAATTGACTATTTAATCACAGAACAAACGACTAAAAAATAACTTTATTTTATGTAATTGTGTAACTTTAATGTTTTTTTTCTTAAACGAATCATAATTTGTCATTTTGGTACAATTATTCAAGGATATTAATTTTGCCACAACCCTAGCATGTGGGGTTTCAAATTAAAGGTCTTGTAATTTCCAGAAACTTATCTAGATAACTTTTTGATGTAGCTTTATTATATAGTAACTAGTAATTCTGCTTTTAGTAATGTAGGGTCAGTTATTACCAGTGTGGGGACTAGGGCCGCAACAAAGCGTTGCCAGGCCAAGGGGATGACAATGCCTCAGGAATGTGGGTTGGGCACAGCACCCAAATGACGTGGATACATCACCTCACCCCCGACTTCATTTCCGCCAAAGGCACGTTTCAAGTATTGTTTAATTTTAAATTGTTTATGTTTTTTTAGTAAAATATTGTACCTAAAATTTTGTTTGTGTATCTAGGAGTCGCTATGTTAAAATCTAAAATTAATTTATATCTGTACTGAATTTTTAATAAAAGGCTTGTCAGCGCCCTTGTGCACGGCAATCTCGTTGAGTTCCCCTCGTCGAGATTGCCGCTCATCCCAGTCTTTTAGCAGCTATAGGCATGGTAGGATGTTGCCGGAGGAGCGTCATGGAGAGGCGTGATGGTTTTGAATACTAACTGCGTGGGCTTTCTGGTATCAAGGGGGTGCTGACTTCCAGCAATGTGATCTCAATTTGTTTGTTAGAAATAAATGTAAAATAGTGACAATGAACCCGACTTCAGTACCGCGAACGTTGTCCACATTATTAGTAGTTGAACCTACCACAAGTTACAACACCCACATTACCCTGAGATAAGAGCACCTGCCTCCGCATGCTACTGCTGTGGTTTTCTTCTATTAAAAAGGTTATAGTCACAAAAGAAAGCGATCCAAGCAGTTACCACTACAATATCCCCACACTACAATATATTAAATATACGTACTGATTAATAAAGAAACACATTATAAGAATCTTAAACAAACATGAACACGGTAACTTTTCACACTCGCAAATGGCCTAGCTTTTGTTTGTTTTGTTTACAGGTCGACTGATAACGGTGCGGTTGTTTGTAAATTAGTTATAAAACTACGCAATTTGGATTGAATAAATTAGTTAACTGACTAATACTGGATACAAAGCAGTGTTATTATATTACGTTTCCTCCAAAATGTGTACTTGTTTTTCGCATATAATACACACTATGTACTTTCAATGTTGGCGATGGAAGTTAACCGATTTGTTGATCACGGCTGCCACTACTGCTTCATCAGGTCATACGGTCACGTCCTGTGGTTTTAAATGGTTGCCATGTGTCTGGCACGTGTTAAAAATATTGGTAGCATCGGCTGTCAAAACACTGAATTCTTACGTGGGATGGACAGTAACTCTACGTAGCCATATTTTTAATCCACATTTGGTTCATTGTTTGCATGTGCAGCTACATATAGGAATCTTTAATTCTTAAACTAGGTATGTAGACTGTTTGTTGAAAAATTCATTTCACTATATTATGAAAAATTAACCATGTAAGTTGTCTTGGCATTACTTCAGTGACATCATCTTATTTTTAAATGAAAGGTTGTACTGAAAATAATACTTTTGTGCCTTCTAGTATATCAACAATGAAAATAATGACAGTTAGTTAATAGATGGGTTTGACTAATTTTGCATTGACAATCAATGAGGTCATTAGAAATAGAACCAACCACTGGCTCAGACATAAAGTAAACTGGGAAGGAATAGGCCAAGGTCTGTATAGTAATTGCCTTGGCGTGAGTGCCATTGTCAAGCAAATAACAGCAGTGTGGAAGAAGATTGAAGCTATTTGTGGGTGTTAGATGCTTAGCATGGCCATTTACTGAAACTTTTTGGTTTTAGCTGTTAATAATGGTTTAGTAGTATCTCCTCCCCGTCTCCCAGCCCACCTAAATGAACAACTACAATCCCAAGGTGCCCTGGCACTGTTACATACTGAGGCAGACACCCTTTCTTTACAGGATTTGTGCTAACCGCTCATGAGAAGCTGCTGTTGAACAAGACCACTCAAAGTTGGGTTCATTCATTCTCTTAGATTGAAAGTCCCAGGAAAACTCTGTCCATCCTCCTTCTCAGTTGTTCCTGACAGGAGATGCAACCTGCCTTACTCTGCAGTTGGAATTTTTGCAGGAGCTAAGAGCGTGCGTTGAGAGGGGCAAAAGAAACATTATGTGTACTTTCAATATAATGGGGCGTAAGCTTAGAAGTGCTGTTCTTGGATTCACAGACAGGCAATAGCAGGCTGACAAAAGGGAAACTGAAACTAAATGTCCAGGCTCAAGATTCTCATTTTTGGTATATTGATTTATTATTCTCCAGTGGCAGAATGAAACATGTTCCAACTTGTTTCCAACATGATATTTTTATGGAAAGGAAGGGAAAGGGTAATGATTTTTCAGCAACAGGATTGAATTATGCGAGACCAAAAGCATCCTCACCATTTGAACACATAAAAAGACTTTGAGCTAACTACTCTAGTAAGCTGAGTTGTGGGAATGACATGCATGCAGTAAACTTGCAACAAGCAAACAATTAAGTACAGCTGCCAGAATCTGACAATATTGAACAAATGACTTAACATGACAGACAACCACCAATCCTAATCTATGAGCGTAGTTTGCTGATATTTTCTCAGATTAAGTGACGAGAAAGGGACAGCTTATGTGAAAGACTGGTTATTGACCATATATTTCAGAATATTGTATTATGTTTTTAACACTCTGTCTTGACAACAGTTAATGTAAATATGCTGTACTTCCCTCGTAACAAAATAGATATATGTACAGTATACTTTATTCAGTATGAATTTGCTAAGATAATTTTGAAATTCTCAGGTACGGAAAGCAAGCAGATGCTGTTTCTGCGGAACTGCCTGTGGAGCGAAGTCTTCAGGTTGATATCTGCCTTGCTAGTTCCTGACAACGAGGCAATGGATGGCTTCAAGGCAGTGTGCAGCGCACTACACCATTGTGGCCGTGCCCCTTTCCTGGAAGCTGTGAAGCTATCTTTGACCTGTGATTGTTCGCCTGACCTTCAGAACAGTTCACTTGTGTCGTTAACTTCTCTTCTTGCCCCAGAAGTCACAGATACTGTTACAAGAAGGAACAATATAAATGAAAATATGGGCAGTATTACCAGTTATTTCTCTCTCCAAAATCTCTTGGATGAACGTTCTGCAGTTGTTTCTTCTCCTGCCACTTCATCTGCAAGTAATGTATGTTATGGTTCTTGTGCAAGTGACTTGTGTTAATGTGTTAGTATTATGTAGCTGAATGAAAAAAAAATTTAACATTATCGTGTTTATTATGTGTGTATGGTGGTGGATACTGCTTAACTCACATGTACACAAACGTACACATGCACACATGCGGTTTACTGACTGTATTAAACCATGGCCTAAAACACTGGACCTAGAAACATGAAATTTTTAGTGTTGGTTTCCGTCAAGGCATAGGCAAGCACTAAGAAGGGTTTTTCTAAATTTTACCCCAAAGAGATGAAAAGGAGTTAAATAAATTTTCTATTAATCTTCAATATACTGTACCTGTGTTCTATTGTACGCCTGTATTACCTCTCCAGACACCCAGCACTGCTTCTATCCCCTTACACGTTTAACCAGTATGGTTTCCCCAACTGTAAGTATAGTCTTCAACATGGCCTTTCTCAGTACTTGTGTTTTAGTGTATTTGTGTTACGTTGGTTTTAGTAGCTGCAATTTGGTTAGTGGCTTCCATTTCAACGTCTCTGCTGGTGTTTCTCCAGTAGCTGTGTGTGGTGTATTCCAATAATTTAACAACCTTTGATAAGTGTCCCTTGTCGGGAATGTGCTATCCCTTCCAAAGAGTCTTAAATGGTTTGTTTCAATAATACACTACAGTAGAACCCTGTTATAACATTTCTGGATATAACATTTTCCTGCATATAACATCACTTTTCTCTGGTCCCACCATTTTTCCATAAATCATAATGCTTTCATTTCCTGCTTATAACAACACTGGTATTTTCATTTCCTGCATATAACATAACTTTTTTCTGAAACATTAACCAAAACTCGGGTAAATTTTTTCTTAACTGTATTATTTTTAATAAAATAACTGAGATGTAGACTAAAATTATCTGTAAAATACAAATTAATGTCTGGGAAAGTAAAAGTGTACATTACAGTGATATTAAAGACTGTGATCCTAAAGATGACGATCATGAACCTACAGAAGACAAGTGGGAAAGCCTCTATTATACACACAATGTATGTATTCATCATGTTTCTGATAGCACAGTAAAAACAGCCTCATTTAATCTCATTATAGGCTTACTTTCTGTACATAAACTCTTAAATTTTAAGTTACTTTTGTGTAATATCCTTTTACTGGTGTAAAAATACTGATTCCTGCTTATAACATTTTCCTGCACATAACACTTTTTTCACAGGTCCCTTGAAAAATGTTATAACAGGGTTCTACTGTATTCGTTCTGCTTCTTTGTTTTATTTTTGTAGATGAAATGGTGATGCTCTTCAGGTCTGTCATCATTCTCTAGCAGTACGGTAGTGTGTTAATTCCTCAGACTTAAATTGAGATCCATTATATGCTATAATTGTTTCTGCTGCTGTTGAACTCATCATGTCCACTTCCTCCCACTTGGAATATGCATTTCGTTATTACGCCTCTAAGTTGTAACCAGACAATAGTAGCATTTGCATTGCAACCTAGATACTGCTAAACAGGGTATATCCTTAGTTGGCCCCAAGATAATCATTAACGAACTATGTTCTGTGTACTGTACAGCACAAATTTACGTCTGTATAAATACTAAATACTTACCGAATTTCTTCACAAATAAAAAACAATGCGTCAATACGTACCTCTTTTTGTAACTGACAGTAATTCCCTGCTGCAGACAATGCTTTTGATGAAAAACAAATGAGCCACTGTGTGTCATCTGGCATTTTGTAAGCCAGCACAACTGACACTCCATATTGGGAGAAATTGTTGACTATGATCAGTAGTTTCTTGGGACATATGCTATTAACACTGGGGTCTTTAGGATCTGGATTTTTACTTGCCTAAAAACTCACTGGCATTCTGTGATCTAGTTCACTTTTCTTCTTTCCTTAACCAATCATAAAAGGGTCTTTACATGCTTGCAACATGAAGAGCAAATTTGGCATAGAAATTTAGGAGGCTTACATATGCTTACAAGTCTGACACATATTGTATCACTGGAGCATCTGGAAGTGGTCCAACAAACTTGGCAGATGGTTGAATTTCTTTTGGATGTATGTATTACCCCAAGAACTTAACATTTCAGTCATGGAATTTATATTTGTTCAATTTACTACTGCCTCTAAACTAAAATCTGCATACATTCCTGCTGTGCTGCTAAATTAGCTACCACCTGTGGAATTCCGTGAAAAATTTGCTTTATTACTGCCTGTAAAGTGCTGGAAGAACAACACAAGCCATGAGGCGTCCTATATTGATACAACCCTGTGTTAGTATTGAAGCATTGTAAAGTGTCAGCTCACCAGCCAACATGTCCACCACCTGCTCCAGCTGCTACTCTTCTTAACTCAGGGGTTCAGATTTAAATGCACTGGGTTCATGCAGAACAAATTTACAACATGCACTGTCATTATTACTCATGTAGGTTGGGATTTCGGGTCTCATTAACTATTTAAGACAGCTGAACTCATTCTAAAAAAAAGTAACGGTTGTCTGGCTTTATTTAAAGTGGCCATAAACAAATTAATACAAAACAATGCAACATGCACAAATTATAATAACAAAAAATATTAATCGATGAGATTTCTATCGTTAATACACCAATCACCAACAAAATTTTAAATGCCCAAACACTCAAAATTTGCCAAATGTAATAGCAGCCATATGCATTTATTGGTATTTAATTCCCAACAATTACCAGTAATCAAATTCCAAATAGTGCACATAGCATGAAAGATCTGGATTCTGCTATCAGTTAATTCACATAGTTTACAAATTGTCAGTGCGGTACCGGTACCGACAATATTGTGTTCCCAACATTTCTATGTAAAGGTTTTGCCATATCTACTCCCTTTTACAATTAAAAAAATTAAACTTACTTAAGTAGCATAAATAGGAACCCGTGGCCTTAACTTCTACAATTTATAACAATAGACACTCCAAAGCTACGCTTAAGGGGGATTGTTACACAATTTTATTGTATTTTCAATTTTTGAGCCATAACATTTATTCAAATTGTGTTACCAAAATTTTTTTGCGACGAAGCATAGCATATATTCTTGGTAAACTGCTTGACATAAATAATAATGGAATCTTTCATTAATTTGTCGTGCAGAATCATTGCAAATAGAATTATAGGATAACATTCCAGATTTCTCTTGCAATGATTCTGCATGACAAATTAATGAAACATTCCATTATTATATACAGTATGTCAATGTAGTATGCTCCGGAACATCAGCGAGTAACACACATAACGAACACACACCTCACAGAATTGTTACGTCAACCAACCGTGGTGGAAGCGCAAGTCATCACTTGACTTGGGTCCTGCCATAACTGACAAAACACTCTTGCGCGCACAACATTGAGTACTTCCTACATAACCTAGAGTACACTATACTCCTCCCTTCCAAGACAGTGTTTCACATGCCACAAATAGACACATAATTTCAGGTGACAATTAATCTAGAACGTAATCTTTAAATTTCCCCGGCAACTGCAGCACTCTGCTGGAAACACGATGCCCCTGTGGAATGGTGTGCTCCCACTGCTGATTGGTGCTCTCTTGCTCCTCGAACCCTCTGAACGGGCTGGTATCATCCTCGTCCTCTGCTGTGTCCGCGTGACGCTCTGAGGCTGGTGTAACCAGCCGTTTGCTATTGCCGGAAGGTGGGTCTCTCGAAGAGCACTGCTGGACAGGCTCTGTGGGTGCCTCAGGTGTACTCTCTGCAGGGCTGCTAGTAATAACCCCTCGAGCCCTTACCTGGTTTGCTTTGTGCGGCTTGCGCACAGGGCTTACTTGTGCCCTGCCCCGCTCTTGATGGAAGCTGCCACTGCTTGCATCCAGTGCCTGTTGAGGCCCTTGTGACACTCTATCAATGTCTGGTTCACTCGGCTCCCTGTGAAAAAGCTGGTCCACATGGCACCTATGCTCATTCCTGACCTTGTCGGTCATCACATGTATGTGTTGCCCTTGTGCTCCAGTGATTCTTCCGGGTAACCATTTGACCATACCACAATAAGCTCTGAACCACACTGAATCGTTCACCCGGAAACTACGTGTCTTTCTTCTCGCTGATGTGCCAGCGGACTGTCCCCCCGCATCGGCTGCAGTTAGGCGTATCTGGTCCAATGCTGTTCTCAGCGGCCGTCCCATTAGGAGTTCAGCGGGTGTTTCCAGGCTTCCTGCAATTGGTGTGGAGCGCAGTGTGAAAAGTACTCTGGCCAACCTTGTCTGCCAATCGCCAGTTCCCAGTATCTTCAACTTTGCCTTTACTGTATGCACCATGCGTTCCACCTGGCCATTGCTCGAGGGGTGGAAAGGTGTTGCTCGAATTAGCCTGACCCCATTCCTCCTCACAAAACACCTCATCTTGTGGGATGTGAAGGTTGAACCATTGTCTGAAATGATGTATTTTGGTATTCCATGAATACTGAAAATGTCCCGCAACTCTCTGACTACCGCTGCTGAAGATGTTGAAGATACCACTCTCACCTCCAGCCATTTTGAATGAGCATCCGCAGCAATCAGGAACACCTTGCCTTGGAAGGGCCTAAAAAAGTCAACATGGATCCTTGCCCATGGTTGGGTTTCAGGTTCCCAGCTAATGCCGTGTGTTTTGGGTGGGTTAGCTTGGAGCTGCTGACACTGTTGGCACTGGTCTACAATCTTCTCGATGCTTTGGTCCATCTTAGGCCACCACATATAACTTTGTGCTGCTGCCTTAGACTTGACGATGCCATTGTGCCCTGCGTGCAACATTTCCAGCAACTCTTTCCGTAACCCATCTGGTATAACCACTCTGTTCCCCCAAATGATGCAGCCCTCATAGAGTGACAATTCTGCTCTCCAGGTCCAGTATGGACGCAGATCATCTGATATGGCTGGGCCTTTAGCAGCTAGGCTTTTAGCCTAGGACCCAGTGATGAGAATGTCGTCCAGCAGTACGACCATGCCCTGTATCCCAGCTAGTAGTGTTTCCATTAACCTCTGGAACACAGCTGTTGCACAATGGATACCGAAAGGAAGTCGTTTCACCTTGAACAGTCCCTTCATCGTATTGACTGTCAGCAAGTTTGCGGTCTCTTCGTCAACTGACACTTGCAAATATGCATCAGCCAGATCTAACTTTGAAAAAATTTTACCCCCCGCAAGGATGGAGAATGCCTCGTTGGTTGTTGGTAGTGGGTAAACCTCCTTCTGGCACACCCTATTCACAGTACATTTGTAATTGCCACACAGCCATACTGATCCATTAGCTTTGCGAACAACACAAATGAGAGTGGCCCAACTGGAATTTTTTACCAGCTCGTAGACCCTTTGCTCTACCAGCTTGTCTATCTCCTTCCCTACAGTATCTCGAAGTGCGAAGGGCACTGAACGGCAATTCCGAAAAACTGGATTTGCATCCGCTGCAATCTGAACTGTGACTGGTGGTTCAGCGTACTGTCCTAACTCAGTACTAGCAAACACGTTGGGGTGCTGATTTACCACTTTTGCTGCTACCGATATCCCCAAGGGCTTCATCCTACTGCACCCCAAAAGACTTGGCCCCTTCCCTTCAGCCACCAGTAGTGGTAACCTGGCCCGTGAACATAATATGAATAAGTTTAGCGGTTTTGCGTAAAAAGGAGTACGTGTGACATGCTGCAATGCCGTCCATGCGCCAGTTGAGGACTCCTCGTAAGGTCTCTTTCAAAAATGAACCAAAGTGTCATGTTGACACTAACCTCTTTCATGCCACTGAGTATTCCACAACCATCTCATCCTCCTATTCATTTCTGTTGTAAAACTTGAACCATTTTGGCATGATTAACTCTTTAGGTACCGGTACATGATGTTGTCCACAAAATTTCTTCAATTGTGTGTTTTCCCACCTGACTTGTCTAGAGCCACCAAATCTCGCAGAACCTGGAATGCTTTCTTCCCATTCACAGACAAAAGGACCAAAATGTGCTTGCTAATATGCATCGAATTTGCATCCAAGTAGTGCTGCAGCCACATTAAGATACCCAGTGTCAGGCTTTTCATCAAATTTCGAAATTGTCTCGAACAGTTGCATTTTAGACAATTAACTTTTTTTCAACACGTTAGTCCAGATTCGTCGCCACTGTTATATACATGCACCTGCACCATCTTCCACAAACATGCCTACAAACCTTGCATCCCCCACTATGTCCCGACACTAAGCCTTTCATATATGAAATATTAACAACATACCATTACCAATAAATAGTCAATAAACATGTGAGTGGCTGTGTTTTGTTAGCAATAAATTAACTCTCCATTACATCAGTTATAAGTTTTAACAGTTTAAAAGACTGAAAATTAGAATCAATTTAGGTATAAATTAGAACAAAGTGTGACAGATTCACAGATCTCTTAACTGGTAATAATTGCTGTATGTCTTGCCTGATTTTCCAATTGCAGATACTGTAATAGTGCATGCTTTTGCCAGTTAGAAGAGAAATTAACCAACTCTAAAAACTTTCTCATTTAATCTGAGATTTCAAAATACTTGACGTAGCTAAAACTCTATAAGTTCAATATATGATATAACATATACATAACTATTAAAATTAAAATTATATTTTATCAAACCTTGCAAATAATTTGGTTCTAGAACAGTAATACTTACTTTGTTAGGAGTTTCTATATGTGACACATAAGAGAAAAAGACACCTCTGGTCAGCCAAGTATTATGTACAGGAGCCTAATAAATGATAAATATTGAATGAAGAAGATACCCGAGTGCCAGGGTGTAGTACCTAGAATGTAGATGTATTACTGGGTACCCGTAGACATCTGCGTACCTTGAAGGTGACGTGGAATGAGAAGGGCGGGAGAAACTGGAGATCCCTGAAAAAACCAGCCGGACAGTGACATTGTCTGGTACAATTCCCACATGCGAAAATTCGGGGACCGACCCTGCTGGAGATTGAGCCCGGATCACCTAGGGGGAGGTGAGTGGTCTGACCACTCGGCTGCCACAGCCCCTTGTACAGGGGAGAGGAAGTTTGAAGTTATGGTGGTTTTATTAGTAAATTGTTAGCTTTTGTTGATTGATTGCTGGGGATATGTATTTCTTTGCAACAATATCTTTGTAAAGAACCTAGGAATAATGCTATGAGTGAGGATTCACTTATGTATGGTTAATGCCTTTTAATCAAAACTTCTCTTTGGTAAATAAACATATTTTGTCGTCACAAAGGTGATTTTTTGTGTTGAACCGTTCATATGTTCGACTTTTAACATCATAAATAAATAGTAATAGTTTCAGATTCAGGAAAAAAAGTAGTCTCTAGTCCCTTTCCACATGACCATTTTACAGAAAAATTTAATAAGTGAATTTTCATATCATTCACTACTTCATTATAAAGTCCAAAATATACATGCGTTTTTAGCATTAACTTAACAAACCCCACCTAATTACAGTTAAGGAGTCCTTACATTCCATGAAAAACTACAATTTGAATTTTTTTAAGAAATTAAAGACCATTCTGAATGTGCTGTGGTGCTGTATATAAGAAATGGTAGTTTATTTTGTATAAGTACCTAAATTAAGTATTTCAAACGTCGTAGATGTTCTACCATGTATAAATCGTAGGTACGAATTGTTTGTATATATTGACATTGTATTTCAAATAATCAGGCAGAGGGAGCAGAGCTATGTGAGCTGCTGCTACGCTTGTTTGATGCCCACCTGTTGCAACATGGCAAGTATGGTAGCCTTGGAAAGGGAGCAGTAGTAGGTGCCCTGTCTAGCTTGTTGGCAGTTTCCCACTCTGCCAAGCATTGTGCCCTGCAGAGAGGTCTCCACGTAGCACTGATCACTCGTGCCAGAGACCTTCATCTCCGCCTCAGTCTCGACAGTGCCGAGTGTCTCCGCAAGCTCTCTCATAAGAAACGGGTGAGTAAAAAATTAAACTTGAAATTATTCTGCTTCTCAGTTACAATGGAATTTGAGTGATTGTTTTTGCAAGGTTTTTTAATTCATGTACGTATGAGTTCTAACAGTAAAGTAGATCCAGAGCCTCCTATCTTTTACAAGGGTGTTTTGCTCAACCTTAACTTGGCGTCTCTTTGTTTTTTTATGCTCGTAATGCGCTTGTACAGGTTTTACTTACCAGAAAAAGTATGGTGCAGTGTGTTTTACTGTCTTGTGTCAGAAAGAGCACACATTTTATTGTTCCTCTAAAGTACAATTTCTGAATGCACATACGAGATAATGTCATCTGTTGGATGGTTGGTTGCACAGTAATTGTCTGCCTGGATATTTTGATTAGCAGTGAATCAACGCTCAGTGTCATTTGTGAGGTTGACTATATTTGCACAGCTTGACACTTGAAATGGGGGGTGGATAAAGACGGTAATGTTTCAGCACATGATGATTGCAATATGCCATAAATTTTACTTATGGGACTGGCAGAATACTTAATAAATTAAATTATTAACTTGATTAACTAGCTGAATGAGAGTAAATGATTCTGTTAAAAATGGTTATTTTACTATCACTCTAAAATTGTGCTTTATCTCAAGAACAGAACATATTTTGTAAATTTTTTTGTAACTACAAAAATAATAATGCAGTTAAAGTAAAAATTAGCCATATAACTGAGCATTTGTTATTAATTACTTTAATTTCAAACTAAACTAATCATCAAATTTTTCTATGAAACTGTACATAATAAACTATTATTATATAGGCCTCAAATCATTTAGTGTGTGTTACGTACATAAAATATTATGTTTATTTTGTAATTTTTCAATAGTTTGTATACTTGGTAAACTGTCACTTCACCTGCATGGAGAAATAAGTAATTATTAGCTAAGCAAATATTAATTCTACTGGCACTGCCCGTTAGCAGATTCAATGTTATTACCGTAGTTCAGCAAGGAATAATTACTGCCTATAGTTGCAATGGTATCAGTAGTGGTCTATAAGTCAGGTGTAATTTCCGATTAGAAAGCTTTTGTGATATAAAAAAAACTCATTATTTATAAAATAATGTAAAAGTCAAAATTACTTCGTTTTTCAGAAGAAATTTTGAGTAATTTTTTTTACATTAGGGGTGGACGAAGCTTCGAAATTTCGAAGCCGAATCGAATATTTTCATTATTCGATATCATATTCGAAATAAAATTTTTACTTCGAACTTCGAAAATATTACTACAATTTTCTTGTGGTTATAAGTCATCTTAAAAATTGTTATTTGGCCAAAACTTGAAGATGGTGTCGAATTTACATTATTATAAACGTTCAAAGATTTTATTTGAAACTAACCACACACATTGGCTAGTGGACCATGACAACATAACCTTAATAGCGTACATACAAAGCAGCCAAAACGGCCGAAACTAAACCGTCAACAACTAATTTCATTCAAACAATAGGGAAACCACATCTTTAAATAATTTTTGTTTAGAGCCCGAGATGTTTTATCTTTGAAACTTTCGTTAAAAGCTGCTAATTTTTGTAGCAACAACATCTGCTATATCAATTTGTGCCTAAATACAACTTACAGTGATTATTGTAGATTACGCAGCAGAATGTTTTTTAATTAAATGGTCGTGAATTTGCACTCAATGCGATGCAAGACATAATTAGAAAGGAAACAAATAACCTAGGCCGTGTCTATGGTTTACATCAAGTGCGCCATTTCGAGTGGCCTCAGTCGCAAGCCATACAGCCAACGTGTCATAGCACATGCACTAAGAAAACGGACCGGTGCAGTGCATAATTATTTATGCACTTCAAAGTAATAATTTAAATTTACGCAACACGAGAGGCGGATCAGTTAAAAACAAATGTAATGCTGCTGGCCCACTGACATTTTCGCAAGTGAAGTTGTGTGTCGATCACGTAATGACCATGGCCATATTGCGACCACGTTCAGAGATGCGGTATTCAGACGAAATCAGTACGCACTTACGGAAACTACTTCGGATCCACTCGATAGAGAGTAAATCGGTCGGAAACGTCATGCGTTGATTGGAGCAGTGTAGATAGCAGCAAGCAGGCGATACATAGGAAAGTGCGCGTAAAACGTAAACAAACACTCCCGCATGTGTAAATAATAGAAAATATATTATAAGGCGGTTTGAATGCATTTTCACGGAAAATACTATGTCGGATCGTATTATTTTTATTGAAAAAGAAGTCTGGAGCAGTTTATCAAGTAAAATATTGCCAAAGTACGTAATTCAGGTATGGAATAAATTGTTATTACTTGTACGCAATTTTAATGCTACATACGTATATTATACCAGAACAAAAGGATAACGTGACCAATTCTACCCTGCAGAAATATTCCTAGTAGGATTCCATAAGCACCTCGTGAATACAAAGTAACGAATGTCACTACGTAGAAGTAGAACCCCTGGAAAACTACTTTGGCAATTTTCTAAAATCAACTAATGGAGCCAGGCACTTCAGGTCTGAATACTGGGCCACCTGCCAAAAAATCCATGAGCAGTATTTGGTTATTTTTTTACTAAAAGTGTCAGCGGTAATAAAGCAACATGCAAAACATGGAAGAAAATATTCAAAATTCCAACAGGTACTTCATAAATTAATTAAAAAAAGTTATGATTTTAGGGTCTGTTAAGTTTTATAAAACCAGCTGAATTTTTTTGGGATTCTTTTATGTACCACTACAACCCTACAGAATCATCTGAAACAACATCCTGAGCAATTACATATAATAATTCCACTAAAAACATTTTTTTTTGCAAATCACTACAAAACTCTCATTTTTTACCCAACTTATAATTAGCCTTCAAGGTAAGTTCCTAACAGTATAAATTATTTTGCATTGTATATTTGTTAAAAAATTCAATTTACTTGATATTCGATTCGATATTCGATTCGAATTCGTGAATATTTCAACATATTCGCTTCAAATTCGCTTTGAAATGAAATTTTCATATTCGCCCACCCCTATTTTACATATATTTAATAACAAATGTTAATTCTATTACAATCTCTCATTATGTAACACCATTACTGACTAGCACAACTAGCGGTGAAAATTATCCCTACCCAAATGCGTCCAGAAGAAATTTTGTCACCTTTCTAACATAACATTACTGTAGTAGAATTATCTGTGCAAAACTGCTCTTAGCTCTAATTACCTTAGAATTGCAATCTCTATGCTTTTACTGGACAATGTACGTTGGCCGTATCCTTTTTTTTTTTACTGACAGTGCTGAACCCACTGTATTTGCGTGCCTTCATTTATTGACACAGCTGACGAACCAGGATTTGGCATATGGGTTGGAGGCTATATGTGACATCACTTCCTGCTGAGTTTACTGGCATGTTGGAGGTAAGGCAGTCTCAGCAGAAACAAACGAGCGATGATGACACAAGCCGTGATGGGTGACTAAAACATTTGTAGCAGTCAATTCGGCAAGCATCATTTGTTATTGCGAAAAAGTACACTTGTTTGCAAACACAATCATCGTATTATAATTTAATTTTTTTTCAAACACTTGAAACAACATTAAATTATAATACGATGATAGTGTTTGGAATCTTCTTTCGCTAAGTTTTTGGACTTGTGAGATAAATTTCTCGTGCCCAAAGTAATGAGTGTGTTATGCTTCTTGTAACCTCAAATTGCGTAGCCTTCTCGTGCTTGCAAGATTACTAGAAATGAAGTTTCGAATTTATAAGCTTCAAAGGAAAATCGTCACAAAATTATGTGTACAAGTGTGATGAAAACAAATGTCAATTACTGCACGTAGAGGAACATATAACACTTACGGACAACACACATTTTGCGCGGATGCACGGTCGCGCAAAATGTGTGTTGTCCGTAAGTGTTATATGTTCCTCTACGTGCAGTACAGCTCTGTAAGTACTTGTACACTCTTATCTACATTTTATAGTAATTAGTAGACTAGCTGCCTTTTCCTGCCTTTACATATTTTCGTTGTTTAAATGTAAATTACTGTTGTGGATTTACTGCATTGTATTGTGGATACGTACCTGTGTTAATTTTTGTAGAATGGCAGTGTTCGTGAATAATTAAGTGCTTCATTTATTGAATGTGCATTTTCATAATGCAAGTGAGATATTTCAACGTGATGTTTGTAACCTTTTCTCTATTCGATTATTCTGCTTTTACATAATTTATGCCGCAAACTGAAAACATCAGGCCTGAAGTGTCTGACAAGGGACATGATGTGAGAAATATTATGTGTATGTTTTATGTGTGTGCTGGTTATAATTCAAGTATTGTTTTTTTTATCCACGTAAGTTTTGTGGCTCGTCTGACATGGCATTTATGAGTTCATTGCCTAATACTTGTGGCTTTCATTGTTCAGTGAGTTGCAAATCAAATCGTGATACGTTAATTATTTAATTAATTAAGTGCTAAAAGTCTCACAAAATACTTTAAACTAACGGCTCAGTACTCCCTTATTATGAAATAAAATGAATCCTAACGGAATCACTCTTATATAAAACATGTGTAATGTGGAACGAAACAAGTTAGCTAAGTAAGAAATGATATTAAAAGTAATACCGTGTCCAAACAAAGAAACTAGAGGTTATTTATTTCACAGTGTTTTTCAACATTCATTGGTACAGGTACTTGTGAAATTATTCACTATTTATAAACGTTACAACTTGCATAAACGTAAATGACACATATGACATCAAATATATCCAAATAACTCATAGACTGCATAAACGTTGTTAGCTACTGGGTGATACTACTGATAAGCATTCCCATTTTGCTTCTACTGAGAGACTACTGACAGTTTGGCATTCCTAAAAAGAGATTTACTAGCGAGTCGTCTTGGTGCTGACAGTAAAAAAAGGTAATACCAGCCTTAATGCAATCTTTGTGTGGAATTTGGGACTTTAACACAAAATTGCACCAAATATCTTAATATGAGGACAATATGGGAAACTACAGCTTTTTAGCATTGTTAAAATGTGAGGCGTGTTACCAACGGCGTGAGTTAGAAACACTAGCAAAATTCACGTTATTTTGTCTCTATTTTCTGTGGTGGTTATTTACGGACTGAATTTCTCTTAGGCCAATAATATAAAAATATACTTATTAATATTTTCAATTTTAACCTATCAAAATAATAACTAAGAGTGTGTATTTATAATCTAAGATCACAATTACATTTGAATTTATAAATAACAATATATAGAACTAAAACTACCCATAGAGAAATGTGCTACTGCGGAAGGAAGAGCACTCATGTCGGCGAGAACTGGAATGAAATAACACGTCTTGTGTTTTTCTTTTGAATTTCCTATATTATCTTTGTACAATATTTGGTAGCATCACAGAATAAATCAGTAATAACAGAAACAACAAAGTAAGCTTTTTTATTGTAGTTATTGTATCAGCTCTCAGGGTGTACAGGAATGTAATAACTTCCACGTGAATACGAGTAATTGGTTTAAATTAACCACTTTTGGGGCTTCAGACACTGTAATTAGTTTGTATATTAACTACATATTTAGAAATGGTAAACTTGACGATTTGAGGCTCAACGTCAGATAACAAACTCTGTTAGAAACGACGCAATGAAGCTTTTTAATTGTTAGTATTTTACCAGCTATCAGAGCGTACAGGAAAGTAAACAAAGCCATATTGAAATTGAGACTTTTGTTTAAAGGAACACTTGTACTTCAAGAAATGCTGCATTTTTTGTATCTCAATTACATATTTATAAATGGTAAATATGACGTTACTTATGTGTCAGTTTCCTCACAGATTATAAAATAGGGCCTATTATACTTCTGTGAACTCAGACACCATGACCATACAAAGACAAAACGAGTACGATTAAAGTCACGTCTTGTCGCTTTTGGTACTACTTATTTATTCTCTGGTAGCATGCAGGCAAAGTGAAAGATAAAAGAAAAAAGGAGCAGTATCACTTGCTTCTGTTGTGCAGAGAGTTTAATTATGCAATTATTATTAACACAAATTAGTTGCTACTAAAGGTTTATTAATCACATAGTGTACAAAGAAATCTGTCTCATTTAGGTAGTAATTTAGAATAGTTGTATTCAAATTTGAAAAATATGTATGTTAAATTACTGTACATTGAGTGGTTGCATATATTGATTAGGTTGGGTATAAGCAGTAGTAACAGATACAGTAATTATTTCAGAGGTTGATTTCAAAAGTGGTATGTTTATTATGACTGCAAATGGGGACTAGTAAACTAATGTTGTTAATACTGGCTAATGTTTATAATTTGAAAACAAAAAAAAATAGTTTTGATGGGAAAATACTGAAACATTGTTAGATTAGGAGGTTAGTGTGTTGGAGAAAACCTTTGAACATACACAGTTGATGTGTTACTTGACAGATCTGTCCAGTATTGGATGACCTGCGTGTGCTATTTTGCATGCTGACCAACTTTATGGTAGGCAGCAGCAGTGTTAAGTCGGCAGTGGCGCAGGTGGGGTTGGCAGACCTAGTACACAAGGTGTGGGTGTGGTGCACTGCCTTGCCCAGCTTTACGACTGAGACACTGAAACTGCTGTGCACTCTTACAACTGACTGTCTCCCAGGTTAGTTGCTCACTCATACATTCTCCTTTCTATACTCTGTTACCATAGGTCTTGGTTTTATTTCAGTAGTGCCTTGGCGTACTATACAATTGAATTTACTGTACAGTTCAAGTGATAGTGCTTCTGTTTCCTTTACAGTAATACTGCGTCAACAAAGTGTCACACGTACTTTTAACACAACGATCAATACTTTGTCATACTCCTGTCATTATTAAATAAATCAGTGGTTCACAACTATGGAGAAACTACAGCCATATGTCATGAATCACAGTATGTAGTTTATTTCACAAGACGTGAACCTGGCCCTAACAAATTTAATCGTAAAATCTTTTCAGATGTTTATGTATATACATTGCATATTTATTATTTAAAACTTGTATCAATGGCAATTTACTGAAAAATATGTGTGCATATAGTTACCTGTTTAATTGTAATTTTCATTAAACAATCCTATTTTCATCACCATTTTTAGCCTAATTTTCTTAATATTGTACTGTTAATGTTGGTTGTTAGTACACAAATGCTCTAATTATTTATGTATTCAAAGACTCTCATTCAATTAAAAATAAAATATAAACCAATATAAAATATAGTGTACTTGTTGAAGCTGGTCACTCAAAATTCAATGACTCATAGTAGTCAAAACATTACACTTAATAATGTCAAAGGATTTTGTCATGTTGCAAAGAAAATGTGGCTGGGCAACTGTAGCAGCGAAAGTGTTTTTTGTTGCTAGGAAAGTGGTAAAAAATTAAGGTGGTTGTCTTGCATTGTGACGGGGAATATTAAGTTGTTAGAATATTGTTGTTTGGGTTTTGTTATGTGTGTTTTAGATGCTGTTAAATGTGGCTGGTTACCAAATAAGTAATAACTATGTTTTTGGACTAATGGCAACAGAAATACATACATAATGCACTGCAATGTTTGCAATTTTTCTAAAAATTTCTTGTTTCATTTCATGATTTTCAAGACGAAGTTGCTGCTAAAGGATTAAAAAAATTTTCTCATTGGCCTTATTTTGAGGGTACAAGAAATTAGATAGATTGTATGTAAAAAACATTATTTGATGTGTCGAAACTGAGATGAGGTTGTTGCTCAGGGAGTGATAAGTGTGTGGTAGGTGGATCATAATGAAAAAGCACACATTCACCCACTATCCCTTCAGCTTTCAATTGCAACATTGCACTGCAATGTAATTTACATTACTTAAAAAAAATTTGGAGTAATTTGTATGCATGGCATGTGGAAGTGCTACTGGTAATTACTCCATTGTTTTTTAACAAATAGTATTTTGCAACTTGTTTTTCCTAAAATATTTACTTCTCTAAAACTGTTGTAGAAATAAAGATGTTGGGGCATGTGGTGTGTTGGTATATATGTAGCATCCATAGTAATTCCTTGAAAATATTTTCGTGCAGAAATTATCAATGGCAGTCAGAGAAATGTAGGGTAAGTTCTCTCTTAACGTCTGGGCTTACTCAATGCAGAGCAATAGTCAACTCTGCATACATCTTGCCTGGACACCTTATCAATAAACCAAACTATGTGTAGTACAAATTTGCAAAAAGTGACTTAAAAGTCATACATACCGAATTTAGGGTAACTACACCTGTGCAATATATGACCTGATTCATTAGGTATAATGCATCCAGTGCATTGCAGGATACTGTACATTAGCACTAACACACTCAGAGAATTAATGGTTACTATGCCGATACCAAACTACCATAACTGGTTCCAACACAAACCCTCAGTAAAAAAAAAACAGTTGCTGTATATGCAGCCTCTCAGAAACTAATTTTGACTCTTGTCCCCCAACATCAGAGTGGTGAGTGCCCTATCACCTTCTGGCAATAGTGCAGAACTGAGGCACTGGAAACTAACCCATCAGTACATCACCAAATTCAGACAACCACCTGGCCTCGACATAAGATAACTACCTTAACACACATTTTAAAATTTCCCACCACGCCCTATTTTGACTCTTGGCCGCTACATGTACTAATTACCTACCATTGCTTATCATGTACCAAAGTGCAATATACATACCACCATTTGCCACGCGAGGAAGCTCAGGCAGCGGAACTTTGTGACCGTGTAACTCGCAAATTAAAATGTGCACTGAATTTTTACTTTACATGGAAGTACACATTTTGCTTTGTAATTATTATTATTATTATTATTATTATTATTATTATTATTATTATTATTATTGCTACAAGTTAATCATGTATAGTTCTCAGCCCTGTCAAACTAAGTAAAAGTAAAGTCATTTCTTTTTTCGCTGTGGTGAATTACACATTATCTTTGAAACATAGAAACACTTGAATCAACACAATATCAAACCAAACACTGGTGCTATTGAGTTACTGCCACACTTTTTTATTGATGAGTGAGTGCTGCCAACTGTCATCATCAACAGTTACTATCTGGTGGCTATTGAAGAGACAGGAAGTGCAGGTTACAGAGTAACCGGAGCCTCAAACTGCAGTTAACAGGTGGTGCGGCAGAATAATTTTTTTTCTGCTTTAGTGCTGTTTATTGTAGGTTACAAGATTTTTAAAATACTGGAAATATTACATCCTGTTTTTTGTGCATAAAAGATAATTCTTTCGGGCACATAATATGAAAACTTGCATACCGTATGGGATGGTTGGCAACCCTATAACTAAGCTAAAATCTTTTATAGGGTTCCTCATCACTCATACGTAAAAATTATCTGCATCAATTTTATTTAGCCTTTGTTAAGGAACCATCCTAGCAGTTCATCGTAGTATTAGGGTTATTGTAACTAACTGTATTAGACATTGCGTACTTACCTAGGTTTTTCAGAAGTTGTTTAAGGCTCTTCAGGTTTCTCTCTGCTGTGTCTGCAGATACAATCACTAAACATCCTGCTCTCTCCTGTGTGCTTTGCAGCTCTATTTCATTTTTGAGTAAAACTTTTTTATTCCTTTTCGGCCAGTGGTGGATTTAGGGGAGGTTGAAGGGGGCGACCGCTTCCCCCACCCCTAAGAACCTGTTGTTGTTTTTTTTTTTTTTTATATATATATAGTGAAGTAAATTGTTAAAATATGTAATGAAGAAACATTACATTTATACAAGTAAATATTCGTATATATTTTAACCATGCACATGGACTCACAATTTCCTTAATATAAACACTCATATAATATGTATATCTTATGTGATCATAACTGCAAAATCAATATTGTTAAACAACTTTTTCCCCTCTCCTAAGCTCCGTTTTACGTAAGCGAGTTTCATTCTTGCTCGAAAAGCGCTATGTTCTGTAAGGATATATTTCCTGTTTTTTTTATTTTGTGTAACGTCCCCTTCGACACTTTCTCAGTAGAAGAGCGAGTGGTGAGGTCAAAGAGAGACTGGTCAGAGCAAGGCCCTGTCATAAATAACAGCCCAAAGCCTTGTGCAGAAGGAATGGGGGGGAGTGTCTTTACACACTGTCAGTGAATGAGTGATGGTTTCAAATATATTTGTAATGAAGTGTTTTACGTTATGTTTTAATGTTGAATACTAACTAGGAAGACAGAGAAAATAACCTGTTTACATATTTTTAGTAAACTGTATAAACATGATGCAATAGGAGACAACGATGCTGATACTATGACACAGGTTCGATTTTATTAGGTTCTTTATACCGTGAAAGCAGTTTACGGTCGTTATAGCATGAAAAATTCAAATATTTAATTTGTTCGAAATAGCATTAATTTATTAGCTAGTATTATAATATAATGTTACTAGTGACTATATTATCCACCCAAGAACAATATTTTAGTGTGCATAGTTTTCCCATAACTACATGTCAAAATCAAAATTTCGACGTTACGGGAATACATCCCAGCGAAACCTTAATAACAGTAGTTAAATAATTAACACTGAACTTTAATTAATGTCGCCGGCTGTATGCTTACAACTATGAAATACAAAACAACAAATTTTTGTATTTAAAAAATCTAAAGTATACAATTTTTACAAGACTTTCAGAAACGTCTTAAAAATACATTATTTTTATTCTTGTGTCAATAAATTTAAGCGAATAGCCATTGGCTCATTATATCTCATTTCAGTATAAACTGTCTGGTTTCAACAAGCCTGTTGGTTTTCGTCGGTATATGTTCCTATGACATGAAGCTTTTAAATGAGTGTAGAGATTTTGATCAATACTCAACAACTAGGTATTTTGTGCTTGTGATGGGTGACATGATATGAGTATGCTGAAGCACCGGAATGAAGGGGCAGGGTAAACAGAAGATCCCCGAGGAAAATTGTGGATCAGAGAACAAAATTTATTGAAAAATTTACCAGGTTGCGCCTATCTTTTGTGAGGTCTGGTAGGTTATGATTTCCAATGTGGTTTTTAAGAATTGCATCACAGAATGCAGTGTATCTGTAGTATTTAATAAACACTTCTAGTTTCTAGATCCAAAATGTTTTGTGCAATTTAGTTTGTCATTCATTAAAATTAGTGTACGTTTTTCAAGAGCTAACGCAACAAAAAAAAGAGTCGTCTATGCAGAATCTAAAAATTGTACTTAATTTGCGGCGACTTAAAGTTCTGTGGTGTAAAGTGTGTGAAGTAACAAGAAGTCGGCAAGTTCAGTTTAAACCAGATAGCAAGCTTTCACTATCACCCGTGGCATGATTGTTACTATACAAGGTTTGTCGGTTTTGCACTTGATGATTATATACCTGCTAGTCTCAGCAATACTGTACGTAACTAAAATACGTTGAAGGTTACCATAGCGTCGTCAGTGGTCTGCCACCCTAACTTGTGACGCTTTGCAATACTTCTAAATAACTGGTCTTAATACCGCAACTCGTAGGCGTCCCGACGCATAAATTAAAAACGCCCGGCGGTTTCACCCGGCCCGTCAAACTCTTGATTCGACACCATCTCTGTAAAGACGTCTGGCTCCTGAACTGACTCCCTGGGGCACCCCGGTCCGTCGTTATCTGCGTCTCAACGCCATCTTCCATGGCTCGAATACATCTGTCTACAACATAGACATGCTCTTGTTAGGTGCCAACCTCCCTGTCGCTTGCCCTGCAGGCATTGGTTCAGTTGGACCAATCAGGAGACAGCTTCCGAAAGATGACCCTGCCCTTCAAAGACACTTTTAACTTCCTGCCACTGCTGCATTTATTACATAATTTCATTCAGCTGCACTTTAACAAATACCCTACACATATTTTAATTAATTCCTAAAATTCCTCACATTCTAATTATTGTAACTATTTAAGATTTTTATCTTAAACACATGTAGGTTGACTTTCCTCCCCTCTCGTCCGGTAGCTAGGGGGGTTAAATGAGCATTAGTGGGGGCAAGAAGGCCCAGACTCTTGCTCCTTCTGTTTCCACAAAGACAAATTATATACATTTCTTCCTAAATACAATTCTGTACATAGAGAATATTGGCATCCTGACACGATGACGAAAAGAACGAATCATTGCACAACATGTTTATTATTATATCTGTAATTTATGATAATTGCTTATAATTGATGGCTATTACTCTTATTAATTGGGGTGGTGACCACATGGCACGTCAGAATTTATTTATATCAGCACAAAGATTTTCCTCCTTTACAAGCATAATTTATCGTAAAAAAATATAAACATTTTTTGAAAGCAGTATATTGAAATTTTTGGCCTGAAAAACTCCTGAAAATAGCACCATTCTGCACCTACAAATCTAAATTTTTCCGGGGGACGACCCCCGGACCCCCGCTTTTGATTCTTTGATTCATGGGGTGGGTATTCTGCAACAGAACTGACAGCTGCTATTTTGTTCTGTCGCCAGAGAAGGAAGTATAGGTATTATATAGTTCCTAAGTGTTCAGGACTATCTCTTGATCAACAAATTTTAGTATTTTGTTAACTTTTTAGTAAAAAGTTAGGTAGTATAAGGCGAGACATTGCCAACGAATTCAAACTAGGTGTTTGATGCTCTTAAAAGGTTCTCTTTTAGTTATTAACTACGTACCCAACACATGTATGGGCAGTGTATGTGTGTATGGTGAGTAGCAAGTAAATGAGGACAGGAACGATGGTGATGCAGGCAGCCACTCACTAGTGCTAACGACAACTGTGCCTGGTGTGGGCCTACGTAAGACTCCAAGTGCTGCCTCCCTGCTCCATGTGATGGTGGCTTTGATTCAGAAGGAGCTCGACCTTGTAAGCCACTCCCATGACCAGTACGTCCTGGGCCTAGTCTTCCAGCTGCTACGTAATGCTTCGCACTCCCAGGAGTGTCGCATCGTCCTTGCCAAGGTATGCATCATCCGTGTCAAGTTTCTCATGCTCATGTTGTGTTTCAGTACAGTGTCAGTTGTACAGTGATTGCCTCATTTTACAAGTTCGTATCATCTAGTTTGTAAGTTTGAGTATTAATAATGAGGAATTGGTCATAATTTCTTATTTAGTTGTATGGTTTTGGGTATGTCATTTCAAACAATCAGGTGTAAATAATAATTGAAATTCGTATATCATAAAATATATATCAGTAAATAATAAAATTAAAAATGCTTAGTATTCCAACTACATATTGTACATACCTGTTTACTGTGAGCTGCTGTCAATACAAATTACTTAACATAAACTAATTTTGCTTGTGCTGTGTACGATATAAGTTGGAGGTGTAGGTACAGTATACATATAACTCTTGTGGCCACACGTTTTATGTGATAAAGCTTAGTATATTAGGTTTTAAAGACAAAATTTATGAGTATATCTTTGATAGCTGTATGTTAGAGGTAGTAACATTGTCTCATTCAAAATTAATTTATTTTGCCTTATAAGTATTGGAGGTGTTTGGAGGTGACAGTGATGTTCTGCAGGGTTTTGTGGCTGTGGAATTCCTCATGCAGCCTTTGCCCATAAAGTTTTGAAGTCTTAATCCCACAGAGCTTCACTCTATCAAATCAGCCAACAGACTTATCAGCACATGGATAGTATGAATATATGGTACACATTCCGAGAGACGCCTATGAGCAGCAGGTCATCCAAGAGGTACCAACCAAACCAGCAGTTATTTCATAACACAACTAAATTCGTAGGTCATCAGACCTGGAACCAGCATGTTTTATTTTGTCTGTTCACTTTGCTGTAATGAAGCCATAATTGTTTTCCAGAAATTTTTGCTGAAACACAAATTAATTCAACCCAGTCACTAAGAAAACCACAATGCACCTATTGGAGGAAGAAATATAACTGAATAAGAGAGGTCCAGGAAAGTACTGTGTGGGAGTATTTTGCTATGAGCATGCATATACGTGCATAAGGAGAACCTCCATGCTGAGTGCTGAAACCAACATTCGGATTATTGCAGGTTGCAATTTACTACACCAGATGCATGCCAAAATTCATTTTAAAAAAGTTTATTTTTGTCTGTAAATTTTGTGAAATCTATGAAGAGGACATTTACTTTGCAAATTATTCAAAAATTAATTCCCAGTCAGTGAATACCCAAGAATATGAAACCCATAAGCCACTGGAGATACTGGAACAAATTAACATAAACTATTTAGGATGAGAGTCAGCAACTCTGAGCCTAACCCACACTTTTTACATTTCCATGTTTATTTCACATTTAATTCTTAACACTTATGTTTTAAAAGCAGTCTTGTAAATGAGATTGAAATCAGTTTGCGTTGCTAGGTTATTAGACCAAAATACGAGATAGTATCGGATTGCATCTGAAGTAAAGTAACATGTAAACGAGCATTGTACTGAAAGCATATTGAAAGTCTCTGATTATATTTTCAGAGTATAGAAGAATCTCATTACCAAGTACATGAAAGGAACTTGAATTTTTACACTTAATATTTAAAAAACAATGTACAGTACAATGAACAGTTATTTAATGGAAAACTCCTTGTAAGTGTTTGAATGGATGTATTTTATGTTGAAAGGTGTTGTAAAATGAAATTACACTTGTATTTGCAGTGTGTGCTCATGGTGTAAAATGTCTGTCTTTACTAGTATAAAATTTGGTCCACACACAAAGCTTGTTTCATGTTGAATAATCAGTGAAATAGAATTCATCAGACTTTTACATATATTGGAAGTAGGTACAATCATTTAGAAATACAGTACTGTACATTATAAATTCATTCATGCACAAATGGAAAAATTGTACCCTAAGCAAATAAAACAACAGTAGTTTTCTTTACGTATCCATTTTACTTTCATTTCTATTTTATTTGGACTTATTTTTACTTAGCAAAATATAACATATACAGGTCTATGTTTATTTTATTGCAGCCATAATAATTTTCACTGTACCAACATTACCACTAACAAAAATTCTGCCAACAAACAAAGTTATGGTAATTTCAGTTGGATTCTAAGATTGCTTGAAATATGTATCATACTCGGTGTGGCTTAAATACTAGATCAGTTTAAAGCATAAAAACCTAATACATAAGGTGTAGATAGAATGTTAAGTACTCACAGGATGGTACTTCTTGACAGAAATACGCAATGAAAAAGACGAACACAAAGTTGCGCGGTTGCATGACATTTCACAGACTTAAGTCGGCTTAATCAGGCGAGAAGTATAGGCACACTGAGTTATGGCGGGGGTGGAAGCATGGTTGGTGTCCTTAGTGGCCAGGATGCAAACTAGGGCATGGCGGGAAGATTCAAAATGAAAGGCTGTGAGGGTTTGAGGGTGTTCTGGTGTATTGTTTGGATTATCTGATATTGAGACCGGGTGGTTGTCTGAACTTTATTATGTACTAGCAGGCCCCCCGTGGCTTTGCTCGCGAGTATTATTCGTAACTGATAATATTTACTTTAATTGAAAAACCTCTTTGTACACAAGATTGGTACTTCAGTCATCAAGTGTTAGAATGTCCAAGCGGCTAGTTGAACTATTTCTGCAGCAGTGTAGTTCAAGCGCTCGCCAGAGCAGGCTGTGTTTCTCGAATGCTCCTGCTAATCCGGTTCTCAGAGGGCTAAGTATTCTCTGCGGTCGGAAATATGTTTCGTTCGCCGAAATCTAAAGTGCTTTCTGGTTCTGATGAATCATCTTCTAACGTGTGTGACAAATCCTCTGATGATTTTCCAGGCTTTGGTGCCAACCTGCCGGGTATTTCAGATATTGCTGCGCTGAAATTGGGTCAGGACAATATTGTTTC
>PNEQ01066892.1:0-39733 GCA_003012365.1 Medauroidea extradentata | reverse complement strand
GGTGTGTGTTGTGTGTGTGTTGTGTGTGTGTTGTGTGTGTGTTGTGTGTGTGTTGTGTGTGTGTTGTGTGTGTGTTGTGTGTGTGTTGTGTGTGTGTCTATATATATATATATATATATATATACACATACACACACACACACACAGAGTAAATCCTCGATTTACCTGGCTAATTGGGGGAGGTGTGGTCTGGTAAATCAGAATGTCTGGTAAATGATGAAGGACCAAAATCTGTATATGCAATAAGCCTATATATATATATATATATATATATATATATATATATATATATATATATATATATATATATATATATATACATATATATATAGCAGCATGATATGCGTGGAAACATAGCGTTTTTTGTCGTCGTCCAATTTGCTCGAAGTGGGCAAAGGGGAAGGTTTGTGATGACTGGCGGCAGTAGAAAAATAAGCGTGTGCCTATAAGCGTGTGCCTTTGTCTGTTCATTGTGATAACCGAGGGGGAGTGCGGGGTAAGGGTAGGAAAGGGACAGAAAGAGAAATAGGATTGCTCTCAGCTTGGTTTCGTGTTACGTTGCATGGTAACATGTGACACGTGAACTAGAGCTACAGTTATATATTTCACAGTTAAGAATTTATTTACTGAACATATAACACAAATAAAAAATTTCCAGCTAAACTACTGCTGTTTACATCCCGACGCAATATCATATACTGTGTCTGTGAGATGATAACAATTAAACTAGCCGCCATCCTTGACTCTTTCTGAAGGTGAAGGGATGTAAATGCTGAGCGTGAGAAAGGCATGTGTAGCACTAGTTTGTCCGCAGCAGATATTAACTCTATACCTCGCACATTTACACCACACGAACGTTGTTGAACATCACTACCTTGTCGTGCGAAGATGCAGTGGCAAGTTTCATGTGTTTTGTGGGTCCAACAGTGCACATTTTCCTTTTTGTCTTTTGGTTCAACATCATATTTCAACACATAACTTTTTAACTTATCTCTTGCTTACACAGTTTGTTTCTTGACATAATAATCAGCACACAACTTTGCTACAGAAACATAGGCCTCTTAACTTTCCTATTAGTTCAATTTTTTTTCTTAATGTCAAGGTTACTCTCTTTTCTGTACTGTTGCAGACGCTATTTCATTTAAAAAAGTGCACAATCTTTAATGCGTACATACATCAACTGCGTAAAAATTCAAGTAGACACAACAGTCATTCTTGTCCGGACACGTCAAAACACAGATGAGCGACTAGCTCTGCTTACCGACGATGCTGTCTGTGCACGTGCCTGATATCGCTCACCAAAGCACAATAACCAGGTAGGTCTTGTGCTGCATGTCACAAGTAGGCCTGACGGTGGAATAATTTTGTATTGCCAGATTTTGTCAGTTAAATATGAAGTCCGCTGAGTGGAGGTCTAATAAAATGATGGTTTACAGTGTGTGTGCATGTGCATTTGTGCACGTGTGTGCATGTGTGTGTGTGCGCATGTGTGTATGGTGAACGCTTATGACTAAATAAGCAGAAAGTACATTTTTATATTTAGCATTTTTCACCTTAACTTAATATTAAGGGAGTAATAAGTCATTGAATATCAACATTTATAATCGTATTCCCCAAAATATCGGGAACTAGATGACATAAAAAAACTATGTTTTCAGCCTTGCTTAATGCTGTTGGGACATTCAAATCAACAGCAAGTACAACTTGATACCTTCTACCAATATGAAAATACGAGAGGTAGCTACCCTTTAATTGCATAAAACTTTTTTATAGTCAGGATTTTCGAACATTTGAAGATGGTTTACTGTGAAATGATACCTGTGTAACAAAAAAGGTCCTTACTGCAACTTTCTAGGGCATACAGTTTATGCTCATAACGAACTTGAATATTCGCGCAGGCATACCGAGCCTAGATCCTGCGTACATCCGTGCGATGTGTTCAGCGTACAGACAATGGTGGACATTCACTGTAAAGAAGTACAATAATGTTAAAGTCACAGATCAGTTTGTTACAAGTATTTTGCGTACATATCGTAGCAGTTGTGAACGAAAATGGTAGGTCTCACGCAGCTGAAACATTTGTAAATGGAAAAAGTCGTAGGTCATGATATTCTCTTAATTTGTAAGATGGGTGTAATTGCAAACTCAAAAACAGTTCAGAGAGCCTAGTCTTGCCGAAAAAACAGTTTTCGCCTAATTCCTTAAAGAAGTATCATTCATGCGTAATGGACAGAGTGTGTCGAGCTATGTAGGCTACTTTCGAAACTTATTCAAAATTAGTTGTCTGTGTTGCGATTGTGGGTGAGATGCATTTAAAAAACCAAGTATTACGAGATAGTAATGCGTACCACTGTACTGTACACAAGTATTGAAATTAAACAAATAATGACATAAACAGATACAAAAACAACAAACATAAAAGTGTTTTTATGAACTTTAGAATCAGCAACAAGCATAAAGGATTTATTGTAGGAATACTGACAGAATGAATAGAGATATTAGGACGGCTTGAAACATTAATGATTTTGAGAGTCAAATAGCGGCGACATGGTGGGAACATGGAGTTGCACTAGGAGTGGAGGATAAGGAAAATGGGAGAGCTATGATATAAGCTATCGGCCAACGTCTCGTACTAGCTCGATTCCCACATGTGAAAATTGGCGTGACACCCGGCGGTAATCAAAATCATATCGCCTCGTAGGAAGACAAGACCATTAGACCGCTGTGGCGGTTGTAGCTGCCATACTTTGAAGAAACATCATTGATACTGTACTATCATTTTTATTTTTTAAATATTACCTCACGAAGTTATTCGTGTTTGGTTTACTATCAGCATGCCATACAGACCCTAGAGCATAGGCAAACCTGCAAACATCCATGTAATGTGTTCAGTGTACAGAAGATGGTGGACATTCACTGTAAACAACAAGTACAATTGCTGAAATATTTGTAAATGATATTGTGTTAAAGTCGCAGATCAATTTGTTGCTAGCATTCTGCGTATCTTATCAGTTGTGGACGAAATGTCCACCATCGTCTGTACGCTGAACATATTACATGGATGTATAATATCCTATAACATCCTCGCAGAGACAATACTGATATTGGCCCTGCAACTCTGGAAAATCCTATTGAAAAGCATGGGAAATTCAGGGCCCTTCTCAGGTGCCTGGCATGTACTGATAAAGATTTAAAACATCATCACTCACTGTTCCCAAAATGCTACAAATATGAGTCCCGATATACAAAAATTAAATCATTGGAATGCGCGCAGAGATCTAATTCAAAAGAAAATAATCACTGAAGTTAACAATTGTGAATGCTTTGCAATCCTTGAAGATGAGACATTAGATATTTCAGGACAGAACCTTTTTTATTTTGTATCAGATATGTTAATAATGATTGATGACCATCCTATTTCGAGAGAGGATTTTTCCCCCATCAATAAACATTTTAGAGTTGTATGAAGATTGGTGATTTGAAATAAATAAGTGTATAGGTCAGGGTTTCGATGGAGCTGCAAACAAGAGTGGCTTCTTCAGTGGTGTTAAAACGAGAATCCATGAACTTCATCTGAAAGTGATATATGCACACTGGGCATCTCACCGGCTTAATTTGGTTCTATGAGAGTCTCATTCTGTGCTTTCAGTCCCAAACGCACTTGGAGTTGTTACAGAAACAACGAATTTGTTTATACAGTAGAGGCTCAATTTAACAAGCTTGGGAATAACATAAACAGCACTAGAACAAAGGTGTTTTTATAAACCCTTACAAATAAAGAAAAATATATGAAAGAACTATGTAACTTTGATAAAATGAAATATAAATTGTAATGTAAGTCTTTTAAAATACTTTCACTGGCCCCAATATATACTTATTAGGCCATAGATAGTCTTAAAACCATGCATTGACAACCAAAAAAAATTTTTTTAACTTGTTGAAAACATTGGTTGCCAAAGTAACTTTGAACTGAATGAGCAAGCAAAGCTGTGATGCGTAACAAGTGTGCGCCTAGCTCCTTCCTTATGATGATGGAGCATCATGACCTGGCGGCTAGCAAGTGAACGAGCATCTAAGTACCAAGTCCACACAGTGCGGTGGTGGACAGCTCTGGAACTAATCCACTGAATCAGATTGCGACACAGTGCAGGATGAACTACTGATTAATTCAGATAATGATAGAATTCAGTGGTGTCCAACGTGATTATTTTCTGTCATGGCTTGTGATAAAATCAGAGTATCTATCAAAAATATGTGATTACATTATTACTGCAGACTTTTTTACAATAAATTTATCACTTAAGCATAAATACGTTTTGCCAATGCTGAAGAGATGCTTGAGTGCAAAGTGTTTATACCAAGCAGTAACCAGTTTGTTGAACAAGCACAGTTGCCTACAAACAACAATGGCCACTGCCACCACACATATTTATTTATTATTTTACAGTTGTCTTGCGAACTTTTAATTCAGTTTTCATTGTGTATTATACATACAGGATGAGTCGGGAGGAAAGGTACATGCTTTGAAGGGTGATAGTACTGGTAATTCTGAACAAAATGTTTCTAATAAACATATGCCCTTTTCTTAACCGTATCAGAGAAACCAAATGAAAACTGCAAGGTACAGGATAAGTGCAGGTGACGATAAATCACGCTACTGTTGTCTTATGTTGTGTGTAATTTTGTACATTTCCACACTGTGGCGCTCTAAGCATGGTGCAGTTGTTTACCTCAGTCTCAGTCCTACAGTGCTTGCCCTAGTATTGGGAACTACAGTGTTGTTACGTGTACAGTGAATACAGTACAATGTAGTCAAAAATGCCACAGGTCTTCACACATGCAGAGTATGCGGACATGATGTTTGTCTGTGGGTTCTCCAATGGGAATTCCAGAGCCGCTGTTCGTTAGTACGAACGACGATTTCCTAATCGCAGAGTTCCAGATAGCAGGGTGTTTAGCAGGGTGATTGCAGGATTGCGTGACTGTGGTATGCATCCCAACGTAAATGTCGTATCCGAACGTCCCGTACAACAAGCTCTTGATGAAGTTGAGAACATTCTTCAGGTACTAGAATGCAGCCCAACAACTAGCTTAAGACGAATTGTTGCTCAACTTGGCCACCGAGGTGACCGTTTCTTACCCCATTGGTCACTGCAGCATGTTACTGTTGTGGTCTAACAGACATTTTTTGAATTACATTATTTTCCTAAGGAATATACCTGACGATTCAACTATTTTTTTCAGGGTGAAAAATTTTAAGTGTGATTTAATGGAACATCAATTTAGAGTAAATATCTTTGTGCCCTGAGGCATTTTGTTAAATTGGGGCTATACTGTATTTAACCCTCTCCACACAGTACAATATATCCTAGGGTTATTCCATAAATATTCAGAATGCCCTGAATATTTCCCAGGCTGCCTATAGATATCCCTAGGATTATGTATTGTATTTATTTTGTGTTAAAATTCATTAGATAATGTATCATAGGTATGATTAGATTACTATAATATAACAATTAAAATACATAGAAAATAGCACTGAAAAGTTAAATTTAAGTGTTTTTGAGCTGACATACATTAGGCAAATTCACCCAGGTATATCCAGTTGATATCCTGAAAGTATCATACCTGGATATCCCTATCCACACAGCTCAGAATATTCCAGGGATATCGCATAAATGTTCTAGATGTCGAAAATACACCTATGGACATCCATAGGATATTTTAATGGTACTTAATTTGTGTTAATGTTGATGTAATATTGTAATATAAATTTCATTGATTACAATAATTTATTGGTTAAAATACACTGAAAATAGTATTAAAAAGTTACATTTAAGACATAATCCTTATTAAATTCCCCAAGTATATCCATTGGATAACCCAACAGTATCCTCACTGGATATCCCTATCCACATTGCTCAGAATATCGCATAAATATCCAGAATGTCCACTAAATCTCAGGCATCTTATGGATATCCTTAGGATATTGTAGTACAGTAGTATTTCATTTGTGTTTAGATGTATGAAATTATGTAATGTAGGTCTGCTTGGACAAAAATTAAATAGTGGTAAAATTAAAGAAATTTAGGTGTTTTTTGAGGCGACCAAACCCTTTGCAAATTCCCCAAGAATATCCAATAGATATCTGTAATGTACATACAATGGTTATTCCAAATGAGTCTACATAGGTTATCCAGATCGATAATTTCATTGACATTGTTAAATACCTTTAAGATAACACAATGCATTTTTAATGTGTAGTTTGGTTAGTTACATTTTTGCTGTAATAAATGCATAAAAAAAACCTAAAAAATGCATAAAGAAATTTGCACTTCCAAAATAATAAACAATGCTACAAGATGGTGGCACATGTCCACCCATAATGTGAATTATTTTAATTTTCCTGTTGGGAATAACCATGCAAATTCCAGCAAAACATAGTGGCCGCAGTTAGTGCAGTAGCTAGAGCATGCACCTCCCACCAAAGTGATCCGGGTTCGATTCCCAGCAGGTTTCGGTCCCCAGATTTTTGCATGTGGGAATTGTTCTGGACGATGCCGCTAGTCAGTGTGTTTTCTCAGGGATCTCCCGTTTCCCCTGACTCTTCGCTCTGGCACTGTTCCATACATCATGTTACTTCTCACCAGCAGTAAAGACCTAGATGTAAAGTGCTGACCAAAATCTCTTCACTTCAACAAGACATCTTAATGATCAAACCTATATTTTTCTGGATACATTTGTTATGTGGGTAGATAGTTATAACTTTTTTTCTGTAAGATAAATTGCACTATTAATACAAATATTTATGTTCAAAAATATTTTAAACATACTGTTAAGATAATTTAGTCTCACTCATCGTAATTTATATTGTAAATGTAAGACTTAAAGTGTTGATTAGCAAAGTAATGTTGTTAAGTGATTCTCATTTTACTAGGCTAGGAAATTTAACATTAACAAGAGTGATGTAAACTGTTTGTCAAGTATGAAAATATAAATAGAATATTTATTTTCATAATGAGGAAGCATTTCGGGTGTTCCCTTTCTGCGAAGGCCACCACATATCCTGTAGGGATATCCCGTGGAGATCCTGCAGGAATATCCCACAGATATCCTGCAGGGATGTCCTATGGATTTCCTGCAAGGATGTCCAACAGACTTGATTTGGTAGTCCCACAGATATCTTGGGAATATCCTAGGGGTATCTTAGAATATAAATAGGGTATACTGTACATCCTAAGTGAATATCCTCCGACATCCCTTTGATATCCCTGTGCTCTGTGGATAAAGTAGGAAGAGTTTTGAAAACTAACATTAAAAAACTACTCTCAGAAGACTCAAGAGTAAGGTAGATTACTCGGGTTGTGTGAAACTAGGTTTATAGAAAGCCATGAAGCAGTCAGCACATTTGTAGAGCTACTACCAGCCTTAGTGCTCATCTACAAGACCTTTCACAATGTAACAGACGTTCTTCAAGTACAACATCTTCTCATCTAGTTGCAAAGGAAAAAGGAAACTTCATAGTGGCACTCTTTGATAGTTGAGTGCTGTGTTAGCTGTGCACTCTTCAGTTGTCTTCACATTTACAGAATCCACAGCATGATCTCACTTCAGCAATATTTTACTGTGAAATCATCCTGGAAATGTTCCAACAGTGATGACCATGAACAATTTGCACAGACATTTTTAAGGCTGACTACAGAAAACTAATTTGGAATAGCTATTGAAATACTGCAACAGGCTAAGAATCAGGCTACTAGTAACAATCATTCCCATAAAAATTTGTTGAAGATTACAATCTCAGATTTACTATCCTGCCTTGTGTTAATGAAGTTGTGAGTCTTCAGCAGCAGTTTTGTCAAAATAATATTTTATCAGCGCTGGAGATTTTGTTATCCAAACGTACACTCAAAAATTGTGTAAAGGAGATAAAAAACTTAGCCTTTTTTGTAGATATAACTTCTCAGGCCGCATTTGAATCAGAATACCTATTATGATGTGAGAAGTGGAAAGGCAATAATTCCGATTTATCAAATGGGATTATGTCCGTTATTGATGCCAGTAGCAAAAGTTTTTACACAACTTTATGACATCTCTTGTGTGTTTCGGCAACTTTACCTCCATCTACAGCTGAGGTTGAAAGGTAATTTTCATCAGTGAAAATGGTTAAGACATATTTACAAACTTGATACGCAACAAACAATTAACTGGCCTTTCACTTATGTCAGTACACTATTGATTACCTTTCATGGCCAGGAAACGTAATAGAAAAATATTATTGTAAAATGTTTTTGATGTAGCACTGCTTTTCTGTGTATGTACAATATTTTTATCATTTGTAGTGATGCATGCATTTCTTATAAACTTTGGTTGTGTAATATGTACGTAGCTTTGAAATGTTTGATCTTAGTGGGTTTCTGAGTGTTGTTTTCAAAGAACAATTTTTCCGTAGGCTGTATTTTTTAACTTATTATTATTTGTCTGCTTAAGTACTTAAATTGTGATAGCTTAAAGGTTGTTGATAGTTGGCTGTTTATATCTTGTGATGAACATACTTTCGGGTATTTTATTAGCTATGTGATTAACATTGTTTGATTCTTGGAAGCTGTAAGTTGAATGATAAACAAACCAAATCCAACAAAAATTTGGTTAGTAAAATATTTTATTTAAAGTGTTTGGTTCTTAAGGATTTATAATTTATTCTCACAAAATAAATATTTAGTGAATTACTAGAACTAAAATGGGATTAAGTAAAACTCTTTGATTCTTTCACATTTAGAACTAAATAACCAAAATTTACATTTTATGTAGAGTGTGAATGGTTAAACATGTTTGTTTTTGTGAACCGTATTTAAAACTAAATGTGCAACAGACACATTTTTGTGAACATTTTAACTACCAATATGATCGCTGAAATGTATTTGGTTTTTTTAATTTAATATTTACAGCCCTATTTTGTATATATTTTTTCTATCAGTTTCTTACTCCATCAAATTAGTTTACCGAATGTATAACATTCAACAAAGAGGTAATGTTATATTTCCCCTTTTTGCTCACTGAGCAAATGGCTCGGTGGATTGTGAGAATATTATATAAGAAGGGAAGGGGGTAGAAATAATAAAAGACGTGTGTAACAGAAGTTTAGCAAGTGAAAGCTCTAGAAATACAACAATTACAAAGAGTATTACGGAAGGAAGTAGAAGATAGGATAGACAGAAGATAGGTAGAGATGTTGGTTTATCGTGAAAAAACTTGACTGTTTGATGGGTTTCAACGTCCGTTCAAGTTAACAGAAGCTCACTGGCTTTTTCCTGCACTAGGAGTTGTTACCCTACTAGACTGAGCAAATAAAATTCCCAATATTATAATATTTTATGCCTGTTATTTGTCTGCTGACAGCTACGGAGTGTCAGACATGTATCACCTAATAAACATGTTGTGAGAAACAACAGTGTTTACAAGGCTATGTTGGCACAAACAATTTTCACAATGTACCATAATCTAGAGATAACGTAGGGATTGCTTACAGCCCTTAACCAACAGAATTCATCATGCTGGCTGCTAATCGAAGCTAGGAAAAGAGGTCTTCGACTTCAGCCTTGCACCGTGTCTGCAGTTCCAGGATCGACCTCCAGGACCGGTCGTCCTTGTAGTTGGAGAGTGTCTCCATGAGATCTTAGCTTGTGGTCCTTACCATTCTAAAGCTGTGTGCACACGGTAAAATTTTTCTTACAAGTTTGTGTACTGGATTCTTTACAAGTTTATTTTACAAGCCGATATACTAGATATGATACAAGTTTTCGCTGCACACGATACTGGCTACCTAAATAGTTGTGTTCAGAGAAAATTCAAAATAAGCTTCATTACGAAGATGTTTACTGTGGTAGTTAATACTTTTTACCACATACAAACAAGTCTCTTCTCTATAAGCATTTATTAACACTCGCAACTGCTCTTTTGTCCAATTCTTTCCCTCCATGTTTATGTTTATCAATACTCGCGCGCGCCAAAATTCCTAGTGTTGTTCTTTTGATGAATTCTGATTGGCCGCTGCTTAATTATTGCAGTGCAGCTCGCAACAAAAATTGGACGCCGGCAATTAGGCAAATCCAGTACTTGAGCTCTCAGGGCTGTTAGTAGCAGGCTAGAGAAGCTAGTAGCCGGCTAGAGAAGCTAGTAGCCGAGCAAGTACGACTCTAATATACAATATTATATGGAATATTGTACCGTGTGCAGCGGGCTTTAGTTCGCTGTCAAAATCCTTCTTCTGATTAGTCCTTTTCTAGGCCCAGGATAGAGCTTTCCCTGCTGGGTCAAGAAGGTTTTGTTTTGCAAGGGAGCTAAGGCCCACTTAACTTCATGAATCACCAAATTCTTGGCCTACACTCAGTTGCAGCAATCCTCCTAAAGTTTGGGTTAATAGTTAATAAAACAACCACTGGTCTCATTGTTTTGCCGTTGCAGCCGTTGTTGCAGGATTGTGTATATGTAACATCAACTAAGGGAAGATTCTGTCATGTGCTATGACACCCTTAGTAAAAATTGCAATGAGTTTCACAAAAAGAACCTAGAAAATTATTACAATTTCTACTAACTCATGTATATTCATTATCTTGATTCAAAAACCTTTTAACCACAACAATTGCATTTTAAAGTCCAAACCTCCGAACACCTCTCTTTAGTTTATAGTGCTAAATGAGCAACCCCCAAAAGTAAATCCTGGCTATGGCTCTGAATGAATGTATCTATATATCCACCTTGCAGTAGGGTCATCATGGGCTAAAAAACTGATGATGAACCCTTAAACCTAAATGATGTAGCACTAAAGTGAAAGTGGTATAATTTACGTTGCAGAATCTGATTTAACTCAGTCTTCTAGTTTTACAAAGACTAGTTATTATCAACTTCATAAATCCAGCCAAATGGGCTCATCTGAGTATATGTAAAGCATATTAAGGTTGGGGTGTACATTTTGCAGTAATGTAAAGCTGGCAGTGTTATAAGTTTTATGATCTAATTTTCTTTAAAATTACACCTTCCTTTATGATTTCTTAGTCTGTTGTTATTAAGTATTAAAAAATATATAGTTTTTAAAATATACTGGATTACACTTTTTTAAGTTCTTGGGTTAACATGACCTAGAGTGGGCAAGTATTGATTTAGAGCACTAGGGTAAAAAAGTTATAATTTACAAGGGCATGGTTACATGCTGATGAGCCTTAGGCATAATGATGTAGAATTATAATGCACTTGCAACCCTAAGATAGTGATACATTTATCACTTCCTCGACTGGGTGTCCCGCAAGCTTGTGTATAATGTGGAACATTTTGCCTGTTTATAATTCTGTTAAATCAACCCTTACTGTGGCATTGGATATGGTCGCTCAGCTTGTGTTTGGTAATTTTGTTCTGATATATGTTTTTTAGAGCTGGGGAAAAATGTATTTTGTTTCTTAAGGTATGTAGATAGTATGGCTTAAAATTCTGTACATAATATGTTCTTGAGACATAAACCAGTGGTTTGGAGAAACAGGAACAAAGAATAAAATTGCCAATGATAAAGAATTGTCTCAGCATTCACCAAAATTAATTTTGGAAAATATTTAAAAACCTGTTTCAAAATGGCTAGACCAGGAACTAAACTTTTTACTTCTGATTGTTAGTTCAATGTGTTTGTTCCCTTTACACTACCTAGCTCAGATGGTTAAGTTTTAATTTTCATCAAGCGAATATAATCGTTTACCTATTTCTTAATGTATTATTAGTTTACCAGTTGTGTGTGTGTGTGAAATTCACACTATAAACAGTTTTTTAAAATGTTTTCATAATTTTTATGACAAAATTTTCCGGAAATCAGATGGAGTTACACTTTGCATATTTATGAATTCCTAACTAGTAAAATTTAAAAATATAACTATGTTATTCAGTGTAAAAAACTGTAAATATCTGTTCATTTTATTCAATAATTTTAACTCGTGGCAAATTAATCTAACAGCATATATATTGGCCCTTGATATTTACTATTATAAAATTCAGAAAATTATTTTCAGGATGATGAACCTCTTCATTTCTCAATACCAGAAGAACTAGAAATTGGTACTGAAGTTGGGCGAGTAAATGCCATAGATGAAGATTTGGGTGATAATGGAAAAATTGACTACCAGATTACTTGTAAGTAATAATTTCTTTTAGTTAAACTTCTGCTGTTTTCTTTATTGACTTTTTAAATTATGTTTATCCAGATTATATTATAAATTTTTGTACACATATTACTTTTGCAGTTTGCGTTGATCACTGTGCTAGGAATTATTATTTGTAAAAATGCATTTGCAATAAAATTTTTTACTTTTTTAATATACTATAATAAGTGCTTATTGTATTTTTATTACAAAATATATAACAATGTGTAATGTTTTATATAAATAAAATATTGTGGATGTGCAAGGAAAACCCACAAAGTCCAGCTTGATAGAAAAATTTGATATTCCTTTGACAAGGTCCAGTTTTATGTGTTTCATGACAAGGAAAGTATATTATTCATTAGATTAAACAACTTTTAATATAATATGTATTGTACAATATCTTACAAACCCATACAAATATAAAATTCAATTTATCTCGTAATTTAATTTTATGGACTTGAAGGTTTTCCTTGTACTCCTACGAATGATGTATAATAATATACAGTTTGTAGTTTCCTACTTTTAAGTATTTTACTGCCATCATTAACAAAATACACCTTTATTTACTCGTGTTATTATTGTTTTATGTCACCCACTCAATTTTACAAAATTGCTATTGATTACATGAAGCATAGTGAATAATACAATTTAAATACTATTACAAATACGGTACATTTAAGCAGGCTGTTCAGAAATACACACAAAATATTTTGGGAAGTGAATTATTGTGGCATTTAGTGACAATTATGTATTGTAATGTATAGCATAGGTACAGTTGTGAGGGAGATTTTTGATTTTGAAGTTCGAATTTTAACACCACATTTTCACAAGGAATCCAAAACTGTGTTGAAACACATCACAAATTTTTAACAATGTTTAGTTTTCAAGTAATTGAAACTAAATAAAAAGTGCATTAAAACTATTTATCAACATAAACAAAACAGAAGTGATCACAGTCTAACTGCGTACAACCTTTTGTCGTTATGTGATGTGATATGGCTTGATGACTTCGTCATACCAAAAAAAATTTCTGTTGGAATAAGTTGCAGCAGCTACCATTTCTTTTAAAAATGTACACAAAGATGTCATTGATGACATGTCAGTAACTGGTTTGTAGACAATAACAGTCATACACTGTCTCTTTGCATTTGGATTTTAGTTAATATCTTTACCACTGCATCTATGATGTAACCATATTAGCTCTTGACTCCCAAACTAAATCTATCATCTCAATACCACTCTACCACTTTGAAAGACAAAACTTCACCGTCTAAATAATATATTTAGCTCCAAGTGCTATTAAATAGTGAGGTTGCTTAAATAATTTAAGTTAAAAGACTTAGTATAATTTGTCTCGTTAATAGTCTTGGGAAATTTGTTAGGTACGCTGCATTGTGGTGACTTTGTGCTATTAACCTCAAGCACTACCAAGCAATCATGGGTAGAGATAAACATACAGTCTTGTTAAGAAAGTAAGGGATAGGGGTTAGGCATGGGGTGACATATACTTGACCCAGCTTCAGCTTATGGTTATACTTTTTACTCATAATTGCTATGTATGTTTGGTATGGTTTTTAATAACTAACTTAATTTACTCTGCACATCACAGTTTTGTGTTACACAACTCATCACAATTACACATCTGTTTTGGATAACATAATCCCTTACTTGGCGGGGAACTACTTTTACATTACTTTAAATTCTGCACTGGTGCCAGCTGTGACACCACACTAATATAATGCTACAAAATATTACAATTCATGATACCTCTCTCCCCTACATCACAAAGTCCTTGGGACCATCGTGGTCTAACAGACTTGCGTTGATCTGGATAATAGCAAAGCGTGCATTAAATTCTATTGTAAAATTATATACATGTATACTTTTTTTATTTGACATGCCACAGCCGCTTCATGTACAGTGCTGACACTTTGATCTTGGCATCACCCTGGCCATAACAGGGGCGCAACGCATTGCTAGTCACTACTTCACAACAGAGACGCTGCGGGGCTTATCCACATGGCCGTCGACCACGCTCGAGGTAAAAGGGTCTCTGCTCAAGTTTCACCGAGCTCCTTACATCAGCGAAACTGGCGCCTAAAGGGTTTTCTCCACATCCTTCCCTGACATATTCTACTTCCACCCGACCTCCTGCTTCCCCAAGTTGCGTCATTATACAGTATTATGTCTTTGCAACTTTGGAGATAAGTCACATTCCTCAAACCCTGACACATCAACCTCTGTATGCTGCTCGTGTGTATTTCTTCATGCAAGCTGATTTGGAAACCTTGGTTGGTTTTGCTTGCATACCAGTGGTTCTGGCTACTGGAGCAACTAGAGCTTCATTAACTGGTAGGCATTTGGGGCCATCAGTGACTTAGGGGCCTGATGAATGCCTCTGACGCAATTGGTCATAATCTAGCTCTTTCATTTTTCACCGCTATGTATGATTCCACCTTGGTCCTCACCGCATGTTTTGGGCTTGTGTCAGTCCTGTGGCCTGAACTGCCAGGATGTTAACCTGCTTTATCTGTCTCTCCTGTTTGTCAGACACAGCCTGGGTAAAGTCCAAATGGACTCGGTCCAAACATCTTTTCAGGTGTCAACCCATTAACATCTCTGCAGGGCTGCATCCTGTTGTCGTACCAGGAGTGACTTTCTGCATTCTGGTTTTAATTCCTTCCTTCCATTGGCTTGAGCATTTCCTTAACAGGTTGTCTGCCCATTTGAAGATTGTGGCCATCCAAATATAATTTATCTTGACAAAAGTCTTAAATGCTGCTGAAGTAAATGCAGTACCATTGTTGCAGACTAATGCATAGGGAAGACCATGATTGGCAAATAAGGCACTCAATGCTTTAATAATACTTCTTGAATCTATGGATGCCACCAGCATAACATTTAGCCACTTTGAATACGAGTCAACCACCACAAAGAACACTTGGCCTTGGACAATGCCTGCAAATTCAACATAGAAGTGTGCCCACGGCTGTTTTGTCTACTCTGATAAGTAGGTTTGTACTTTTACAGGGGTTTGGTGATATTCCCTCAGGTCTCGCACTGTTGCACATTCCATTCCACCTCAGCTTCAATTCCCAGCCACCAGACAAACTATGAGCAAAAGACTTTGAGTGGATGACTCCTTACAATCTCTAGAGTGCCATACAAAAGGCTACCCTGCTGTATGGTCAGCCTGTGCTTTCTTTGCAGAAACTGTATGTATTCTTCTCCTTGTGGTCAATTTAGCCAACCTTTCGAATCCCATGAGCAAACCTGCAATTTCCAATATCTGCTGGGTCATCTACAATTGTGTATCTAATGTTGCAAGGTAAAGGCCTTCCATTCGGGCTGGAACCTCTACTGGAATTTTATTACTCCAGCAATTGTATTAAGTGCTTCTTTGTCTGTTTGAGCATAGTTGCATTCTGTGAAGGTCATGGTACATGAGTAAAATAGATAGACTTCTTTGCCCTTTATATTTATCTGACATGAAACATCATCCCAACACCGAATTCAGATGCATTACACATCAGGATCAATGGTATTTCCAGGTTGTATTGTGCTACCAGAGTGTATGACGACAAAAGGTACTTAGTGGTAGGAAAAGTTGCATCGTGCTGCTTCATCCACTCCCATTTTACCAATCTTCGCAACAGATTGTGCAAAGGCTCAGCCAGATCTGCCTTGACCTTCAGAAAGCAATAGTAGAAATTGAGGAGATTAAGTATGCCCAGAATTATTCCCTTTTAGCAAGTGTAGCTGCTTCTTGATTGGCACTAACCTTTATCTGGCGTCATTAAGATATAATTCTTGTCAACTATGTAACACAGGAATGTCACTTCCAAAACTTTGAACTTTATTTATTATTTTAATAAACAGATCATTTCCCCCTCACCAACACATCATCAAAATATAGGACATCACCATCCAGGGAAGATAACAATTTTTCCATAAACTGCTGAAATATTCTGGGTGCACCATGTACAAGAAATTGTAGCCTATTTACCTGAAACGCTGCTTTGAGTCACTATCTTCTGGGCTCCTGCAGCTTTATCGTCCACCGTTAGTTCTTGGAAGGTTTGAGCCAGATCAGTCTTGGTGAAAATGGTACCGTCATTCAACTTTATTAGAAGTTGGCTAACAGGTGAAACAGGATACAGATCATGTTTCAGTGCCTTATTCAAGGTACCTTTGTAATCACCACAAATCACAACCTCTCTATTTGGCTCAAGCACAACGACAATTGGTGTTATCCACTCCGTTTGCCTAACTGGTTTATACACCCTCTGTGCAACTAACCACTTAATTAGCTTCTCTACTTTGTGTGAAGGGCAAATGGTATAGGTCAAGGTTTGAGTCGCAGTGGCTTAACTACTCGATTTAACTGGAAATGGACAGATGATCCGGTGTATCTTCCCATTTCTCCACTGAACACATCTGGGAATTCCTTGATAACATATTTACAAACTTCACTAATGGCCAAGACCTCCTTTACTTCTGTTCCAAAAATAGTCATCCAATTCTTGCCTAATGAAAGTAAAGTGAAGTGATTTTGGTCAGAACTTAACATGTAGGTCTGTAGCGCTAGTGAGTGGTGACATGATGTGAGTATGGAGCAGCTCCGGATTCAATGGGACGACCAGCGGCATCATCCAGCACAATTCCCACTTGTGAAAATCTGGGGACCGACTCCACCAGGAATCTAGCCCTGATTGCCTTGGGAAAATGTCATCATTGTTTCTGATAGTAACCAACACCACACCGCATTCTCATTCTACCCACACACAAACCAATCTTGCAAAATAAGGTCAAGGCTAACCCCAAAATTACAATGTTCGGCCAAGTGTTTCAGCGACTACAAACTCTGTGATACTTTCACCAACTTGTTTATTCCTTTGCTGAAATTTGAATCTTTGAATGATTTCTGAGGGTTTTGGTGCAAAATGGTTTTCATCAGAATTATATGCCTTTATGGACAGTATACTTAGCGGGGAAACCGTGTTAATACAGCGTGGCCACTTGCCTGGAATTTCTTGAAAAATAGGAAATACAGTGAACCCTCGATAACTCGGACCTCGATGCCCCGGACTTCGGATAACTCGGACAGAATTTCAAAAAACAAAATTAATTTTAATTAAATTATTTTTGGTCAAAAATCATAAGAAAATTGTGTCTGCCTCATTTAAATCCATCACATTTTATTTAAAAACAGTATTAAGCTTTAAAAGCAGTTGCTCATCGCTACGTAGCCTTTAATAATCCCACCGTAAAATATGTGGCAGGTTCCGTGTGGTTAAATGTTGCTAGCGAGGCGCGCGAGTAGAGATGCAACTCAGCAAGCACGCGAATGGAGATGCAACTCAGCAGGCAGACCTCCCTTCTTTATCTTTCCTCCCTCTTCTCTGCGCGAGCCACACACGCACGTGCGTCGTAAATAAACACTACAGTATGATGCTGATGAATTGGACGGTAACTACAGGTCACAATAGCACCTGAATGGAAATTTATTTTGTTCAGGTATGTGCGATAAATTCAAGATTGCAAAACTATTTGTTCCGGACATTAATAAAAAAAATTAAACGCCATTGGTTTGCATTGCAATGTAGGCAAGGTGGTGAGAGGGTTTTATGGCTCTTTAATGACGTCTTACAAGCCGATGTGGGTGAAGTGAGATGAAAGAACAACACAACATCCATGCCCGAGCAAGGATTCGAACCCAGGGCCTCTCGCACCATAAACTGGCGCCTAACCCACTACGCTAGAGGCCGGCGCGATATCGAAAAAATAAAACATGGCTTAATAAATTATAAAAAAAAGGGGAGGGGGCAGAAAGAGGCTTTTGCCCCGGGTCGCACATTCTAGAGGGCCTCGCTTTTGAAAAAGTTAAATGGTTAAAATGAATGGGCTTTTATTGAGCTCCCGTTAATGTTGATGGTATCTGTGAAATTTATTTTAAGTGTAAAGTGTGTGTAAAGACGTCACTGATCTATGACGACACATCCAAGGTAAGATAGTATGGAGGGAGGCCTACAAGCGCGCATTATCACTTCAACCACGGCCGTGACTTCAACTAAACAAAAAAAAAAGGAGGAAAGGTAGACTGAGATTTACGTTGCTCCTGGCCTCATATTCTAACAAAGAAGCCCTGGAAATAAACAATTTCTCATAGGAAACTAGCAGCTGGCTGCATACACTGTGACATGCTGTTGTAGAGCAATTTTTCACGTAAACATCTCGTGAGTTGCGTGTAGTCACGTGCGGTGTTTTTATTGCTGTTGAGACTGTACCGGTTGACCTTGACTACTTCCGCTCGTACTCTACCGCCCTAGCTTATCACACACACACACACGCACGCACAGACTGTCGTCAGCCAGACGGGAGAAGGGCGTGAGAACTTTTATGTGGTAGAAGGGTGCCTTGGTGCCAGCTTCTAGCTCAGATAAAAAAGATCAGCCAGAAGTAGCATAAACAATAAATAAAAAAGAATCTGCCGGCCTAGGTTGTTTGACATTCTTTCTTTTATAGTTCTCCCGTTACAGTGATAATTTCCCCACTACTCCCTCCTGTAAATTGATACGTACAAAGCAGTATATATTGCCGCTTCTTTTGCTGGTAGAAATGATAGAGTACTGATGTCCTCTCGTTTCTTGTAATTAATGACTGATTACCCCTCCTCCCCGGACAAATCGTAACTCGGACAGCGTCTCCCCCCTTTTAGTCCGAGTTACCGAGGGTTCACTGTATGCATAAATCAAGATGACTGGGAAAAAATTCTTGAATTCCGCGTGCATTCTTGCTGGTTACCAGGAAAAAAAAAGAAAAGAGAATTTGGCTTTTTTTTGGTCTTGTGATGAACTGGTAATAGTATGGGAAGCAACTTTTTACTAACAGAAATTATTTAAAACATATACCATACAGTATTAAAATTATGAAAGAATTGCCAAATTTTTTATGAGTTTTATAGTGTGTCTCAGATTTGATATCTAACTATGTAAATCAATAAAATATATTTTTGATTCGAGAGTTTCGAGACAATTGAATAAACGATAAACTGGCAGTTGTTTAGCTTAAGTGACACAGTGTGTTTATTTATCATGTTAGTGTGTGCTTCCCATTTATTATTCTTCATAATAAGTTGTCATGAAATTAATATTGTATGTTTTAATACAGCAAAATTAATTGTGAGTGAAGAATTTTTCATTTGTAAATATGTTTTGACGTATGATTTGCCAAAATCGTTGTCCCAGGGAAATGACGTAGACATTAGATTTCCTTCACATATCACATGAAATACAAGTAATGAATGATACAATCCAGCATAAATATTATCAACACCATGAAGTAGTGAAAATGATATAAGTAAAATTTTTGCTTGTTTACTTTAATAGGAAATAATATATAAATGTAAAAAACAAATAAACACATTCAAGATATTTAGATTATTTGAAGTTATTTGCTATCTCACATTTTTGTACATTCAAAATATTAATACCAACTATCATCTCCAGGGGGCTGCATATGTCGTCGTACCAGGCCAGGAGCCAGATATGTTAACGCCTGGTCTCAATGCGTGTTTGTGTATTCTCCAAGTGCTCCTGCCATCCAGACGTGTAGTGCGATGCCAGTGTTTGTAGTACCAGTGTTTGTTTGCCGGAGTTGGCTAAGTCGTGTCAGTGCAGAGCTGAGCACAGCAAGGTGTTATGTGTCAAGTGCTCCGCCACGATTATCACCTGTGATGTCACACCCGACACGTCGCCAGAAGAGGCATGTGGGCGAAAATAATAAAAGGATTTATGTTGTTTCTCTTCTAGCGAGACTCTAAAGATTGTAAGATTTTGTAATCCAGGGGAAATATTAATTTCTAAGTATTGTGGTGCTATGTGTAACTTAAATGTGTGTGTAGGCATATAGTTAGGTTGTGGTATTTTGGGCAGCGGCCACAGTATTATTTAATTGTTGTGTGTTTAAGTCTACACTTTAGTTGCTTATACGATTCCTAGAAAAATAAAGTTTTTGGACCTTGAAAACGTGGAAAAAAGCATTCCTTTTAAAAATTTTTATTTATATGATACTACTATCTTGCATTCAATATGAATGTGAACTGTGACAACACACTAACTTAATGCTACAAAAATGACAATACACAACATTAGCAAAATGTGAAGTTATGCTGCTTGGCTTTTGTACAGGAACAGCTATTTTCAGGTAGCTTCAAATATTTCTAAATTCACAGTCCAAAACATAGTTATTTTACACGAGTGTACCTATAGGTTAAGTTTGCAGGAGGCATATAAGAATTATTTATGAAAAAAATAACAAATGTATTATAATTTTATTTCACTGCAAGCATGAAGCAGCTTTCTTAGTATGTACGTCTGATATGTTTCATATGATAGGTACAGTAGTGTGAAAAAAAAATTCTACTCCAATATCTTTTAGAAGGATTCTGAGGTTCTGAGGATGATCTCGGTGTAGGCACACAAACCATTAACTTAAGCAAACAAAATATGTACAATCAAAGCATAAAAGATCAAACACTTTAAAAGTTTAAAACTGAACAACTTAGGTATAGATAAAATGTCTGTTTTGAAAGTGAATTTTTTACAGCTCTCACTCAGTTCCAGTCATTTATTTAACAAACGATACCAAAATTAATATTTTGCGTAAGAATAAGTTACCCCACATGGTCAGCTAATGGGTGTGAATTTTCGTGTTTTTTTTTTTTTTTGTGAGCTCTGTAGTAGGTAATATTTTAAGCCTAGCAGTGGAATGAGGACTTATTCACAAGAACCACTGCACTTGCTGATTTACTGCCAATCATTATTTTTATTGGAGAATCCTAAAATTGTGTTTACTCTTCTCTCTCATTGCTTTATAATTTTATGATAGGTCCACTTTCTTCCCATTTCGGTGGGTGAAAGTGGTTTGTGATTTGTATCACATAGTAAGTCTCATACAGACCATTAATAATGTTCTGGAGTCTCATTGAGGTGCATCTGTATTTTATGGTTCAGTTTGAAGTGAGATTAAGAAACCATTGGAAATACTGAGCCAGTGGAAACCATCACCGTAGTTGGCTAATGTATAGCTTTTATTGTTAGCCTTATGGAATGATAGCTAAGTGTATATAATGGGATCTGTTATATCACCTTTTATGTTTTTATTTTGCAGTGGAATAAAATTGTTTTATGATTTAGAGTGTTACACGGATGTTTGTTTATTCGTATTTGATACACAGTTTTGTAAAACGTTTAATAAGATTGGTTTTAGTTTCTTTGACAGTGGTGTTCTTATTAAATTAAATAAAACATGGAATTCTGCTGTTGCTTGGCTGATTATAATTAAAGGACGTACAAAAAGCCAAATATTTACTAAATGGAGACAAAAAAGAATTATGATTATAAAAATCAATTATGGAATGTTTATTTCTAAGTTTGTTATGTAATTAGGTCAGATTTTTGGTATTCATTTTGTGCCTACTATGCATTTTTGCACTTTTTTATGGCAATGAATTTTTATTAATATTTCAGGCTTTGTATTACTTTTAGTTGCAATCAGGCACGCAGTTGTGAAAGACCTTTAAGTTTTGATTCATTAATTTTTTGCTTATATTAATATAAATAAATTTTTTAAATAAGGTGTAGACATGAAGTATGATGACCTTATTTCTTTCTGTTGTAATATTAGATAATATTGGTCAAAATTACTGGGAATTATAAGAATACTTATAGTGTGTTCGTGACATTAGTGGTATTTTCTGTTTGTTTATTTTATTTCAGATGGAAATGACGATGGATTGTTTAGCATCAAACGCACTGATGACAATGTAGGTTCTATTATCGTAGCTGGCAGAATTGATAGAGAAACTGCTGCAGAGCACATGCTGACTGTGAAATGCTTCAAACTATCTGCGACACTACCAAGTTATAGAAAACCATATAACAAACAGGTATTATCGCCTAAAATCTTGAAATTGATTAATCTTCCATTAATTGTGAATATAGTTAACTCCCAATTAACTGTGTTATTCAGGACCAAATAAAATATTCATAAGAATAATCTCGTTTAAAAAAACATTGATAGTCGAATTTACACATTTTCAATGGAATGAACAGTGAATAAGATAAAAATAAAAGAAATACTTGTTAATCAATTAGAAATAAGTTATTTAGCACACAGTCATCAAGTGTTTTGAATGGGTACTCTGAAATGTATGAAAAAATATGTAAAACAAAAAGAAATTAATAATTGGGTGAAATAACATGAAAAGTGGCAGGTTGTGCTAGAAACAAGCAGGCAATGTAACTTTTGCCACCCTTGGATAGAAGATATATATATATATATATGCCCAGTGTCAACAAGGCTTACCTTCTTTTTTCCTGAACTAGTCACTTCCTTTGATGGTTTCTAGAAGGAGATGAGAAAGTTATTAAGACACAGCAGCTACAAAGTCAGTGTTGTAAATACTACATAATAAAGAGTGATGTGGGTCATACCATTCCAAGTGGTCTTGCACTGGTTCCTTGACCATAAAAATATTATATTATTATATTGTACACTAGTAACATTACTAACAATATTGACAGTTTAAAACTAGCAAGGTTAAATTTATGTTCTCACTGGTTTAGTTTTTAACCATGGCTGCCATTTTGTTGCCGTGGAGTATGATTATTCTTACATTTACAAGGATTCGCTTACATTGATATATGCTATAATAAGTCATATCATGATTAAACAAAATCTGAAATGTTAAGCACACTATATGATACATTTATAATGGCAAACCATCTTTGTAAAATAACTCAATCATGCCAACTGTGAGGGTTTAACTTCTGCATCACAGTGGCAAAGATCTGCATTTTCATCATTTTTGTTTTCAGAATGAAGGTAGTAAATGTTGTACTTCAAAATTTTTATGGAAATTCTAATGTTATAGTACTGTATACATGGAGTGTGAGACATTTGTCCTTTTTTCACAGTTTTTTAGAAATGAGTATGTAGATGTTTGCTTACCTTACCGCTTATATTCTCTGGTAGGCAGTTATTTAAAAATCTGTAACTTGCACACAATTAAGTACTCCATGACACATAACTCCTGTTAAAATATTTACCTTGAGATTCAGCTTGTTCATGATTTACAGTCTTGCAAATCCTATGAAAAATTGTGTTATTTTGTGCATTAATGAAAATAGAATTATTGTAATTATTAAATTATATATATTTTTAAAGTAAATATCTTAAAACTGGCACAGTCACAGGTCTCAACAGACACTGACTTGCTACGGTATGACTAATATTTGATCCACCTTGTTATTCTTCGAGTATTTCTGGTATAGAAAAGGTGTTTTGTTTCTGTGCATGGGTTTTGTTTTTCGGTATGAAGAAATAGTGTTCAATAGGACATTTAACAAATGAACAATGATACAAATGTGTTTATGGTTCAGAGTAACAGGAATTAAATAAAATCATTGAATTTAGTTTAGAACAGTAATAGCTAATTATTTTTACCTGAGTTTCTAATGATAAACTCTGTATGCAAGTAGCATGACATCAAGTATCATCTTAAATATCATCGGTTTACTTGGCTGGTATTGCAGTGAGCGTCAAAAAATCTATAGAAAGTCAATCACAAAATGTTTGAGGGTAATTTTCTTGAACACATGTATATTGTTCTACCTGCTACAGAAAATATTTGTACCATTAGCAGATGATGGATCAGGTGAAAAATGTGATGATGATGAATCGTAAAAATTTGGGTGTGGATAAAAAACCGCACATGATAACTGAAAAGATTGATAATATTTAAAAGTTAAAAAAAAAACTCTTGAGTAGTCTTTTGATTTAAAAAATCAAAAACAGAGCAGTGTAGAGCATGTATAAGAGTTTGAACAATCAGTCAAGAAACTAATAGAAAAATGTGCTGTTGCAGAAAAAGGAGAGCAAGTGAAAATAATTGGGACTGGAATTTGAAACGATGCTAACTCCAAAAGTATGATAAAGTGACTAAAAGTAATATCTTTTCAGTCAAGTGACTTTGATATGAATTACTCTCAAAACTGGTGATACTATACATCATATGAAAGCGTGAAAAATTAACTACAAAATGCTTTTTAGTTCAACCTTTTATCACAATTCTAACCCAAGTAACACTTAGTTTTGTAATAAGATGACAATGGTAAAATGGGAATTTTTTTAAGATTTCAGAGGACTGTAACCCGAAAAATGTTACAAAAAATTTTTTTAAATTTATCTGATTTACTATCTTGGGTGACCCTCAGCTAAGGTTGATAGTACAAAGCATATGAAAGATACAAATACCTACTTATCTCATTTCTTTGTGATATGTGTGAGTTATAACTCTGTGATGGGCAAATGTGTTAAATATCGAGAAAGTTAAGCTCTTGTAACTGTTTTTAATGATTTTGATCAAAGTGATTCCATTCCAGACAACATACATTTTAAAAAAGCAGACTACAACTGTTGTATATAAATCACTACAAAAATGAGAAGGGTTAAGTTAATGTCTGTGACCGCAAGAATGATTTCGGCATTAGTACCAAGTAAAATTTCTTCACATCATCACACAGAAAAAAATCTCGATGATGGTGTTACAGGAGCAATAAAAAGCTAAATAACAAAGGTGAGTCTTTAAAGGGAAGTCAAAGATTGCATTCTTTCCCCTTGTAACGCATCACCATTCACTTAGGATCTGGTGGTTAAGTTGTCTTCACCACTATCTGTGACCAATATCCGTGGATAGGGTGGCAGTCATACTTTTCAGCTTTGTGCTTAGTGCCCAACTTCCAACTCTTTCCTTACTAATAGGTAAACAGGTATGTTTCCGCACAAATAAAGAAATTATATCCATTTGCAGTTCGATTTATTTCATAGACATGACTTTGCTGTATTACCCACCATTTTAAAACAATTTAAGGACATGGACCCGAGTTTCTTCGCATTTAATGTCTATTAGTTTTTAAAACATAAATGGGAGCCTATATCGTAAAATCACTTCGTAACTTTGTTATGACTTATTTAAACTGCATACTCTAATTTTATTGAGACAGAAGACGGCAAAATAGTGAATAATATGTTAATTAACGAAATTTCCTTTTAATTGATAAATTACCTATTATTCATTCTACAGTTTGCTTCGGAAAATACATTGCATAGTAAAACCAATTTGCAAAAAAGTTACGAAGCAATTTTACGATATTGACTCTCGTATGGATTTTAAAAAATAATTCTCTCGAAAGTCAAGAAACTCGGGCCCAAGCCCTTAAAGTACAAGACCCGGCACGAAACTTCCATAAATTGAAAGTTTCCATAAAAAGGTAAAAAAATACTTAGGCACACCTTGTGAGTAACACCAGCATGTTTGTCACAGGATAATTTTGAGAGAAACCCTCACCTTAAGCTCGATAGCAACTTAACCAAGAAGCGTAATGAACAAAAGAACGACATGGTTCAGAAACTCTTAATGGGAACTAAAATTCCCCTTGTTATGCCCTGTCTTCCTAACACCATATTATAACTACAGTAAGGTTCAGTGTTGCACTGATAACATTTCCAATTAGTTATGAAAATGTCTTTGAGGTTCATTTGCAAGCCCCACTCCTCTACAGGACAATTTCTGTGACTTTCCTACCCAACCACTTCTACATGACTATGACATCTTAACAAACCATTCTCTGACTGTCATCTTGGCACACCTACTCTTGACCAACAACTAGCACTGACTTGAATTGTCCCCTATCGTGGTTTAATTCTGATTAAGTCTCTTGCTGTCAGACATTGTAACCAGGGCTGCCTTGGTTGATTGATACCCTGGTATCCAAACTACCCAAAAATGCACAAAGTTAAAAGTTAACACAAATTGTTGCTGATAAATACAGTAATTATTTTAACTCTAAAAGGAACAGACTATACACATTAGTGTTCGTGGGACAAAAATTGCAAACCCCATGAGAAAATAGTTCGCAGTAGCAGCACACGAAGCAAACAAAGAAGAGGCTGACAAAACTGTGGCGCTAACCTATCGTGGCTTGCACTATTATGTAGCCCCATCTAATATTTAAAGGTCATAGAATGAATTCTCATATCTTGTCTGTTTCTTAGGACTATTATGGACACATTTTGTTTCACGTAACAGTTGACTGTCGTTTGTTTCACATTAAAAAAAAAATGGAAATTATGCTCTGTTCTGTGTAATGCATTCACCTGACGACAGTCTACCGCACATTGGATGCAGTTAGCGCTGCCAGTCACACACTGGGAGAAAGAAAAGTTGCCGCTACACAAAGTAACGTTGACCACGTAACTGCATGGAGAGTGCTACATGAAAACCTGATGTATCCCTACCTGTGCAGCGTGTGCAGGCACTAATGGCAGCTGATTGGCCTCAATGTGTACACTTTTGTGAATGGTACATTAAACAGTCTGTCGATCCTCATTTTAGTGCCAATGTGCTATTTACGGATGAGGCTTCATTTCAACGAGTTCAGCTTGCAAATTTTTACAATCAACATGTATGGGCTTACGAGAATCCTAACGTGATTGTGGAATCATGTCATCAACACAGATTTTCTTTGAACGTTTGGGCTGGTATTATTGGTGACGTCTTGATTGGGCCTCATGTACTTCTACCTATGCTCAGCGGAGCACATTATCATGATTTCTTACTGAATACTCTACCTGTGCTCTTAGAACATGTGCCTTTACACATGCGACTCAACATGTACTTCATACACGATGGAGCCCCTGCACATTTCAGCCGCATTGTTCATACACTGCTCACGAACAAATTCGGTGACATGTGGATTGGTAGAGGTGGACAAATTCCTTGGCCTCCACGCTCTCCCGACCTCAACTGTCTGGACTTTTATTAATGGGGTCATTTGAAACCGCTTGGCTATGCAACCCCGGTACCAGATGCACAGAGTCTTCACGCCCATATCCTGTGATAACAATACGCCATACTCCAGGGATACATCAGTGCATCAGGGATTCCATGCATCGGTGTATAGATGCATGTATCCCGCCCACGGAAGTCATTTGGAACATTTCATTTACGAATGTGTGTTATGTAATGCTGGTACTGTCTGTTCCTGTGTGCTCCCAGTCCATCATGTCTTGTGAGTTGAAGTGAAGCAATGCAATCACGATTACCTTCCGTCAAGTTGCCCATCTGGCAGTAATTCTAGGAAGTAACGTACATTCTAATGATACATTCCATTGGGTAACTGGAACAGTGTCTGTACGGAATGTTTTTTACGGTGACATTTAACGAGATGTAAGAAATTGAGCTCTACAGTGGTAATTAAGCGTTTGCGGTCATATGTCAATATCACATATTTTCTTTCTTTGTGTGTGTGGAATGTTTCCTGAAAGTTTGGCCATACCTTTTTGTAACATCCTGTATTGTACCAACTTTATAACAGCATTATGACATTAGAAATAATACAACCTTTAGCATTATATATGCCAACATGTGTACCTAACATTGGCGTACATTGTTAAAAGTAATTATATGGACTTCAAATTTGTCTGCCTGTTTGTAATAAAAAATAAATGCATGCTGAGTTCTTTGAATAAGTACAGACTAATATTGTTTCAAAACTTCCTAAATTATGATTTTTATCATACGGTAGTTTTAAAAACCATAAAGCATAGTTTGAAGTGTGTTTTCTTGTATTGTAACATATTTGGAATTAAGAAGTATTGAGTAAAACAGAATACATGCAACATAATACATCATCATTTATGTGCAACTGTGAACTAACTAAATGGTGTTGACAGAGTGATTGGCACTAATAATGGTTTGGTCGCATGTCACATGTCTGATGTCTGCCTAAACAGGCCCACAAACTCTCATGTGCTTAGCAAATAACAACCATTTTTCCATCAGCTTTTTGTGGTGGCATTTCGTAGGTCACAACATGTTTTTTCTGGATGCTGCTGCAAAGTGCTGTGTGCAGAACGTGGGACAGTGCATAAAGTAACCCTTTACAACCCACATACTTGCAAATGACTTTTGTTGTTGCCTGTCATGCAACACATAACACTGTGCATAAAAGGGCCCTTACAAGTGTTCACAGAGAGCTGGAAAACACTCTTAGCAGTGCCAACATACTGATGTGATTACTTAAATGCTGCAGAGTAAGGTATCTGTAATAACACTCCGTGTTTCCGTAGTTTATCTTTTATACTGCATGCCACTATACTTGTTTAAACAAGTATGGTGCAAACTTTAATCTACTTAGTCCATTACCACACTCCTTTCCACTAGTAGTTCAGTACAACATCCCCTACACAGCTTCTGTAGGTTAAGTCTCTATGGTTTCCATATTGTTCTCTTCACAAAAACCTCTCTTGTAACCCTCTCTTGCTTCCTTACTTGCAAACCATGAAACTCTTTGGTACCTCCTTTGATGGGTACCTTGTCTCCTTCTTCTCACTCATATGTACCATTTCCTCTCATATCGTGCTGCTGGCTGCTTTTCCACTCCTTGATGCTCCACTTCCGAAGCACCTTATTTGCTAATTTTGTACCTCAGTGTGTTCTATGAAGTAGTTCCCTTTTCATCCTGTGTGTTAGAAAATGTTCTCATCGGTCTTTGCTTATTACATATGTTTTTGCCTCAGGATGTTTGATTGACAAAAGTGTAACCTGCCCTGGACAGAAACCTCATATGTAATTGGACTGACTGTGGTCTTTACTAACCCTAGAAACCGGGCCAACTTCTTGCCCCTTACACTGTGCACCCAAACATCTTCTCTTAATGTTAAGTGTCTACTGTCTACAAGCTGTCGTTGATAGTTCAAGGAGAAGGCCTTAATACCCTCAATCTGGTACTTGGTTTCTGCATCAAGAACATTTTTTCAGGCACAATGCCTGTATTTGACCACCACAACTAGAAAGTCCTTACCTCCCACTGAAGTGAAATCTAAACGCACTTGCTTGACCATAGCCACTGTTACAATGACACTTTTTCGCTGCTGGTTGAATACTCTGACAACCAAGACAGGCTGCTACTATCTTTTCAATTTGACTGTCTAGTTCAGGCCACCACATATGACTTCTTACCAGCATCCTCATACATGTTGTTTGTGGATGCCCTTTATATAGCAGGCCTAACTTCACTTTTCACTGTGCTTCTGGTATAATAATTTAATGTCCCCACCAATGCAGTCTTTCTTCACAGTCGGTTCCTCCTATTTCTTGAAATACATACCTGAGGCAATACCACCCCAACTCCTATAAGTGAGGTGCCACATGTCAATTAATTTTGGTAGCATACTTGAATTTTTTTCCATAGAACTCTCCAAGTAAGTTGGAAAACTTTGGTAAGAACTTGCTGTAGAAATTTTACAGGCCGCAATATGCTCAGTCTTATTAGTTGCCTCTGTTGTGTTGTTGTGGTTGCTTTCAACAACTTCTCTGCTTGTTTGATGCCTGTTTGACTATGACATGTTCCATATATCTAACCTCTGTTTCAAAAACCTATACTTTGGCACGGTGTAATGATTCTCACCACATGCTTCGGTAGCCAGCCCAACACTCATTCGAACTAAGCAAGGTGATGCAATTGTAAAACATTAAACTTACATTTCGGATGACCAGGGTTCTATCCCCCACTCCGGCCATCAAGATTCTAGTTTTCCATGGTTTCCTGAAATTGCTCCTGGCGAATGCTGTGATGGTTTCTAAATAATGGCCATGGCCAACTCCTGTCCTAGCTCCTGTCATTGTTTGAAGTTGTGTCAATGTGTCTAATGGCCTCACTGTTAATGAGATGTAAAGCCCAACTACCTTACCAACACCCTTTCTAGCCTCAGTTGTGTCAACTGGAATGTTAGGCCATGCACCAACTCATAATCCAAATAAGCCACGATTCTTGCCTTCATTTCCATTCTATCTGTTCATTCATTGATTGAAATGTTTCCAGAGCTAAGACTAGTCCAAATTGTAATCTCTTGAACCTGTTGATGGATGTTATTCCTCTGTGTCTTCTAATTGCTGATAAGCCATAGACAGATTAGAAACTGAGAATATTGTCTGCCATGCCAGAAATGCAAAAATTGTGTTCCAGTTTGGGGAGTGGATAATACACCTTGTCCAATACAAATTTTAGGTTACTTTTTTATTTCCCTACCCAACCTGACCTCCTCATTCTCTTTTCTTACATATACTAGAGGTGTGACTCATTTGCTTTTCAACACTGGCTATATTACACCTAGACTTTTTAACCAATCTAATTCTGCTTCCACCTGCGGTCTATTTGAGAACGGTTCTGACATGGACTTTCAGAACTTGGTGTTGTTGCCTCTGGCTTCAAATTGAGAAATGCTGGATGACTCTTAAATGTTCCTACTCCTGTTCTGAACACCTCTGTATACTTACGTGTCAGCTAACCGACTACATTTGTCATATCGTAATTACTCCTGTCTTTCTTCTAAATAGAATGCAAGTCCAATTTTGATTGCTCTGCTTGCTTTTTGTGTTACACTGATTTCCTGAGGGCCCACTTGAGCACAGTTATAATGTGTTGCCCCCTAATTTGGGCGGGCACCTATTTACTTCACATCTGTTCCTCCAACAACAAAAATATTTACTCAGCCACATCTTATTTCCGCATGCTTGTCTGAGAAACTTAACCTTGCTGTCTCGTTGGATACGTGATGACCTAATTCTGTATCATTGCTGTGATAGTCGACTTGCTCCAGTTGAATTTCCAGTTCATATGCCGTGCCGGTAACCCCTGCCAATAGCATTTGTCCACGCTCCGCACTGCCAACTTATCTTCCAGGACTTTCGTTAAGAGTGCGCAAAAATTTGTGCGCCATTGCCGAATGCTTTTTTGCCACCACAAAGTTTGTGATAGATTTTATACTTTCCTGATCCCTGCTATAGAATGCATAATGCTATGCCATCAAAGTTTTTGTAGTGTATAATAACCTACCAATACCTTAATCAACTTATGATATGGCTTCGTATCCATATCTGTTAGTGACAATAGATTGCTTGTTATGAGTAAAACTATTGACCCGATCACTGTAACCAACCCTGACGCCTTCATTTCTTCTTTATTTAGTTAGCCTTGAAGAAGAGCCGTATCCTAAACACACATAATGTGATTGTTTCTTCCTGTTGACAGAACTCTCCTACTCTTCCAATTGCCACCAGTCTTTCAGGTGCTTTGATTTCTTTACATCTAAAAATCCAATACTCTTTGTCTATATGACAGTACTATATCTTTATTACTGCATGCTCTGTACATGTGACATGGACATGCTACTATGGTTTTTTTCATGGTGGTGCAACAAACCTGGTACTAACCTTAGTTCATCTAGTCTGTTACTACAGTTACATTGTGTGTCTAAACATCAGTTCTGACCAATTGTTCACAACATTTTGAAGTAAAATCTTTTACATTCAGGAACCTAACAGGTAGCAAAAGTTTCTAGATAATAGACTGTTTATCTGTGTGCTACATTTTAAGGTAGAATTAATAGTCACTTGATTGTTTGACAAATAAGAAATACTTCACTTTTTCTTCAAACATTACTTTTTTCAGCAATGAATTCATATAAGAATTAGATAAAGTTTGTAAATGCCACTAATGACTACCAAACATGTTTTGCTTACCAATGGAGAAACAAAAATTTGCATCGCAAAACTGGCCTCTAGCACATTACAGTTTTATTAAAGAATTGATAAAGGGACCAGACTTTGGTATAAAATTGTAATGTGATGTTATAGTTGCCCTTTTTTAAGCTACAAATCTGGCATGCTAGCAAAGTATTTTTGCTGTTTATAGTCTATGCTTGACTGAAATATTTTTCATTGCTTGCTGTGCGATGGTTAGTTGTCTTCAACTAAATGAAAATTTTTATGTAGGTTCAGACAGTCCTGCTGTTGTTAAAGGTACAGTACTTTTATTATAAATCCAGAACAAGTGATTGAAAACAGCTCTTGCTGCTGTTCAAGAAGTGTACATTGGGCTATAACATGAGATTGAAACATATTCTCTTGGTAATAGTATGTGGAAATTAAATAATGGCCTCAGTTGTTGTTCACTATGTAAACCCCAATTTTTTAATATGCATGGATTATTCCACTATGATTATAAAATATGTCAGTGTTATAAGTAGAGTTCTAACTTTTTCATTCTCCAATTTGTATAGCATAGGATGTAAAACATAACACTGTGTTCTTCTTAAACTAGAATGTTGCAACTGCATTGTTGAAACTGCATTATTACCAGTAGTATAACTCTCAGTGAAAGTTGTTTCAGGCACTAAAATATATTTAAATAATTTTAAAAAATTAGTTTTTACTATAGTGATGTTTCTTGAATTAGTATTATCCTTTTAAGTTTTTAGCTGTATACTTTTTTAAATATCTCTGTATTTCCATTAAATTTACAGAGCAAAATATAATGCAAAACAAAAATCCTATACATTCATACTCCATACATATAGAGTTGGTTCTAAATTTACAAGATTACAGACTTGATGAAGTGAAGATATTTTGATCAGGACTCAACATCTAAGTCTTAAGCAGTGATGAAGGGTGATATGATGTATGGAGCAGCTCCGGAATCAATCGGACGACCAGCGGCATCATCCAGCACAATTCCCACTTGCGAAAATCCGGGGACTTGACTCCACCAGGAATCGAGCCCAGATCGCCTTGGTGGGAGGGGATAGGTGTAACTCCTTGACTAAAACTGTGACTTCAGACTTGATGAAGGTAGTGCTTATGTACAAAAATGAGCAATGCTTTTTTGATTATGAACACTTGCGAAAAAAGTAACTTATTTTGTGACTATGAATTAATATTACACAGTATTTGTTTGAAATAATATTTCGTTAAGCATTGCTTGAAACAGTTACAATAAGTGTTTTGTCCTGTGGTGGATGACAATTTCATAGCTCCGCTGAGAAATATGATTTAGCCTCTTGGTGGAAACTTCTTTGTAGCAGGTCACTCCAACAGACCTGAGATTCACCAAGTTGTTGGAAATTTGTGATACTTTCCTCGCACCACCTCAGTGTTTGGCTGCAGATGTTTGTAAAATTTTTAGCGAAATTATATACCTTGCTAAACTGAGCAGTTATTCAGTATGTTATGAGAAACTAACTGATAGTCACATTCAACTACGAAAGAAACTTCCTTTATGCTATTCATATTCAGTTTTATTCTTACACTTTTTAACATTGGACAAAAGACACTGTTCCTCCAGTGACCATCACATTTATGAGGAAAAAGTCTTGGAAAATACTAATGGTCCAAGAAACTCCAGAGAATTTATGTAAAAATTAGCACGCAGAGAAATATTTCACAGTCTAACGTACGAGAGATGCCTCAGCATCTTGCACCAAAACTGGCTACATGCATGGGCAGAAACAAATTTTATAAAGATAATAAGTCCAAAAATGTTCAAAAATTCCCTACAAAGATGATTGAGACCCAGATGCTGCCTGCACATGATAAATATGTGACTCTTCATAAAAATATGGGCAGCAACTCCACACACGTCCGACCTGCTTGGCATTACGAAATTCTCTCCAAGATGGTGAGTGTAACTTGTGCGACCCTGAAAACAACTGTGCAGTTACCTCCCCAGCCAATAACAAGTCTCCATGTTGAAGAAGTCTCTAGAAAAGTATCTCTTGCTACATACATCTGTCACGAGGCGGCGTTCCTTCTCCACCAGGACAGTATATAAAGCCCGTTCGCAACCCTAGATGTTAAGGGTAGGGAAACGGTCTGCTGCCACCAGGAGAAAATTATGAGCCTTCTCCAAGCTTGCTCGGTGTTCTGAGTGAGTCGCCAGATGAGGTTGCAACTTCCTTGCCCCAGTTTAAGGAACATGTGGCAAGGCTTAACTTTGGAGGAGGTGGGGCCGCGAACGATAGCAACCCGGGCAGTTCACACAATGGACATATACCTTTACTTATTCTCACTTAACACCACTGAGTTTGGAGACTCATAGCACCTATTCTCCCTCCACGACAATCAATACAAAACATATAATGTCTACCATGCATGCAACAGTAGTGTATCATTCTAGGATAATCTTACCATACCATCATCAATCGCCAATCTAATGGCAGATTACTTCGCAGTACACGTACATGTCTACAGAACATCATGCAATTTCCGAAGTGTAACTTACTTCACACCAGATTTTAATCTCTACCATAATTCTAGTAATGAGAGTATGTTATTTATTTTTATAAAGTTAATTTATTTCCACTCTCAGAAATGCACATGACTCAACTCTGTTATGCATCAATCTGTCATTTCACAACACTACGACTCAGACAATAATTAATTTACAAACTTACACTGACATCACATTGATTAAGCTAACTAATGAACAACTTACCATTATACACAGTACTCAAGACCAAGGAAACCTCTGAGAGCTCCTTAACAAAAATGATATATTATCCCAATACATCCAAGACGAGATGGTTCAGCCGTTTCTCATAAACACTTTTCACAATCTAAATGTTTACTTAATAGTGAATTTATATTTTAAATGGTCCATTACTATCAACTGGTCAGACTCAGCAAGATTACACATAACTAATGGAATTTACGTCCGTTTGCTAAGGAAATGATAATTTAAATATCAGGCATGCCTGGCACATGCAGTTCTTCTTCTCCCGGATCGGTTCTTTAGACAAGAACCCTCGTTCCAACTTGCAACAACCCTTAATGAAACCAAACATTTTACCTGAAGACTTAATTTAGAAAACAAAATTTAACACTTATATTTCCGTGATGGCGTGGCGTAGACTAACGTTTTCATAACTAGGTTTAATATCACTATACATCAGGGACCACCCGCCCACTAATGGTCTAGCCTTAATGCCTATCACCGACGACCTCGCAGGAGCCGCCCATCTCCAGAGCTGCTCACGACTCACTGACTGACTGAAGACTGCTTGTACTGAATGACCAAAATGACGAATGACCCCGAGCCCACACTCGTCGGCGCTTATATCTCATCGCAGCGACAGCCCCTTAATCCTCCCTTCCAGCTGCCGGCACCTCGTGACGGCAGAGGCCTCACGAGACGCCGCATCACATGACTGTCTAAAAGTTACGTCAACACAGGTGTCGGAAGTTTGTTCTGGATACGCTATACAAGATATCGCCAAGGCCTTGTTCCTCTCTAGTAAAATTATAAGCTAATTTACACTCATGGTTTCCTTCATAAACTCTGAAATGTTTACTGATTACTCTTTACTATTGAAACAGTAACAAGAGGGCGTATCCTTACACATCACATGATCTACTCTATCATACATAATAAAAGAAATAACTACACCTCACAGAATATAGCACAAACCTGACATCCCCACACAAAATAAAAATGAACCCATAAAGCTATACTGCCTGGCCATCCAGCCATCTGGCCATAATTATATTCATTTTACCCTAACTAAATTTTGAATGTACCTATGATAATAAAAACAAATAAATGTAAGTCTTTTTCCCTCAAGCATGTTCAAGTGTAATTGCAAACCAATAGGTTTTGATGGAGTGATAATTTATAAAGTGGGCATTGTAAGAATGATATTTGGTTTTGTAGCTACTAAATTTTCTGAAGAGAATTTTCATAGTGTTCTTCAGACATATGTATTATACTTTAGTAAATGTACTGTTTAAGCTCAGGAAACCCATTTAAACTCATGTTCAAGTGAATCACCTAGAATAATCTTGCACAGTAATGCGTCTTACTATGCAAAGTAATTATGATGCAAGTGGTAAGTAAGCATGTGTATCCTTAGTACCTGTGCATTCTACGGCCTTAACAAAGCAACCACAGGAACTTCAAACCCCTAAATATTAACTGGAAAATAATCTTATCAATTTTTAACTTCTGTGTGTTATTCACTGTTGCTTCAACTTTTTTTTCTATTCAAGTCAGTTTAAAGTTTCACCACATGTAAACCAATATATAGATATGTGACTTAGGTCTGAAATTTTAAGTGCTTCGAGTGCACTGACTACACCACACCCCTGGTGATAGGAAGGACAAGGAATTACATGGTATAGTAGATGTGGCCCAATACTTGTTGAACCTAAATAAATGCCACCCTGATTTTTTGTTTACCTCAGTGTTGCCCAAATTTCTATAGTATCTCCAAACTGTTTTTTTTTTCAGTGCCCTGGTAACTGTAATTATAGTATATTAATTTTCAAATAATATTGAAAAACACCTATTCATAAACATTAACTATAGTTTTATTTAATTAGCAGTGTTTTCTTCGTGTTAATGCAGAAAGTGTTTTTGTCTGAAATAGATAACATTAAAGGACTCAGCCGTGTCTAATTCAATTAAAAATACAAATCCATCCATTTTCTCATCAGGATTTCAGAGTGTTCAGCAGCCAAGTTCTTTTGCTGTATATGCTATTCAGTCATAATATTGAAAACATTGTGTTAAAGGTTATAGTACAGTTTACTGCCATTTTTTGGTAGATGTAAGGACTTAGGTATTTTTTTAATGTTATTGTTATAAAATATATTTAAACAAAAATAAATTTTAATTTTTCATAGAATCTTATGTGTGTTTCAGGACCCATCTGAACAGCAAGTAAAAATAATTGTAGAGGACATTGATGACAATAAGCCAGAGTTTGTTAAGGAAAACATCACTATTGGTAAGACTTTCATTCTGTAACTAGTTTAGTAGCAAAATTAGTTCAGTAAGTCAACCAATCACTCACTATGGCTTATATTGACTATGCATCATGTTTTTTGCCAACTGTATGGCAAGCAAGCAAATTTCTGAACGGCGATGCAAGGTTAAACTGGTATGTACTATGTGGATACTCTTGAAACTGTAAGTGATGCTGCGATTAGTAGTTCTTTTTATAATTCCTGTACCGTATGTAAACAACTACACTTATGGACATCGTAATAGGTGGTAAAAATTGCAATGGCTACTGACTTCTTTGCATTATCTTGACTTTAGGGTTTGAGCCGCGTCAGATAATTGTCTTGCGAAATTTCGGCAGTCGTTGCAGCTGCCATAATCAGGTTGTCAGAAGATCTACTGACAGCTGCAGGAGACTGGAAACCCTTATATACCCTGGTGTCTGGTTGGCTACATCCTGGTTGGCTGTGCTTGTCAGCCAATCACAGGCTTGCTGGCTTCTGATTGGCTGAGGTGGTTAGCCAATACTGGTATGGTCCTTATGAGCTGTTTTCTGATTGGCTGGGTTCTTTAGCCAATCTTATGCTGACTTGCCCCTGGTTGGCTGGGTTGGTTGGCCCATCCTGGTGAATCTGTTGGGACTGCACTCTGGTCATTAGATTTTGAGTCATACACGAACAGATGTGCCCATATAAGTGCAGTCAATATATATTTTAACGTAGAGAAAAATTGCAATACAAATGTTTTTGGTATCAAAATTTACAGAAAATTAACTGAATGACATCCAAAATCCGCCAAAATCCACCCAGATAGAAAAAATTAATATTCAAGGTTGTTCTGTTGTCAGTCAACACCATAGATAGTTCATGTTACATACAAAACTGAAGGATTTCTCTCGTAAATGTTAAACACACATAACATACAAATGTTTTATTTAACATATTTACTTTTTCGAGAGTAGTCTGTTATTCTACAGTCTTGGGGTCAATTGCAGAGTTATGTGAGGAAAATCTTGAGGTAACGGTGAAACTAAGGATAATTTGAGTAAAATCTGAGAATTTTCTGTTTGCTTTGAAGAGTCAGGAAATTTAAATATCTCAGTTGTGGTGTAGTGTTACCACAATATTTGCGAGAAACATAATTTCTCTTCATGCATTGACTTGTGATTGTAGCTGAAATGTACATTGTTTTCCATTTATAACCCACAAAAAATACATGATGGCAATTTGATAATTTATATTTAATGTTTTACTGCTGTAGAGCTGAAAAAGTGCAAAATAAAAATTATATAAATAAATTGTTGAATTTTTTTGTAAAATTGTATCGTAACCATTTTGTGTGAAAACAAAACTTTCATTAAAAACACAACATTGCTTTCGTGTAAAAATTTACAAGAAATATAAACTACGTTGTAGATACCAGTACGGTCTTCTCTTTACATCATGGTTATGTTCCTCCTCTAAAATATTACCAATAAATTCAAAATAAGAATAACATTCTCTCCCATGTGGCATTCTAACCACTATTTACAGCCGCCATGATTGATTTGCAGCATGAGAAATTCTTAAGGAAGGTCTGAAGACACCTTGAGAATTCCTCAGCTTTCCCTTTAATTTCATTCACTTTTCATCCCTGCAATGAAAATTTCTTACATTTTACTCAGAGAAGCTTTAGAATTTACTCAATATGATTGTGCAGTCAGCACTATGTCTTCCAAAACTTCTGTAGACTCACAGTTAGAATTGGTATTCTCCATACAGGTACGACAAGTTAATGTACATGGCAGTCCATGCTTAAGACATGTACGTCGCATGGTTTCACATCCAGTTGTACAGTTACACCATGTGATACTCAAAAGTTTTGGAGGTGCTGCTTTTTGGTCTGTCATTATCAGCACATGTGTATCCCCTGGAAGATGCCATCCCCACTCTTCTGGTTTAATTCCAGGAACTCCAAGCCATTCCATTATTTGTAGATAAACTCTGAAGAAATGGAATTTAGTTGCTGCATCACATGTTGGAGGAATTGTCTTAGCTTAACTAATGTTGGCCAAGAATCAATTTTCTTCATAAACTGCCTCAATCTTAAATACAGTAGAACCTCTATTATCCGCGATAATGCAGGGGACGAGACAGTCAGATAACCGAATTTCACGATTGATCGAGTCATTAGTTTATCTTATCTGGTGCCATTACTCAGACGTGGTTATTATCAACGGGAGTTGTTGCTATCTTATCTGCTACCACGTAGCAGTCTCTGCAATTATCTGACTGCTGCACGTCAGTCAGACGTATGCCCTGAAACACAGCTTTATTGGGAAAAAAAAATTAACATACAATATATTGTACTGTATTTGTCGCCATTAAATACGACCCCACACATGAAACGAGTCATGATTTTAGAAGGTACAAAACCTTGGGGGGGGGGGGAATATTCATCCCTAGCCGGAATAAAACTTTTATTCTTTAGAAAAAAATTTAGCTGAAGGGAATAAAGTAAGTGGTTTTATGGGGCGCATAGACACCGGAATAATTCGCAATGTACGGCGGCGGCCAAAGCAAGCAGCAGCTGCTGCCCATCGTGCGCTAGGCCTACTTGGCAACGCTGGACAGAGCCAGCAGCTTCACCTTGCAAGGTCATCGCATGCCTGCAAGCTGTGTCTGCCGCCTGGCCAGCCGCCAGCTACTCAGCCACCTCTGGTAAATATAGCGCTCAATTGAAAAAAATGAATTATTTATGCCGCTTTTACACATGCGCGCAAAGAAGAAAATACGTAAATGTAATTGTTAATAAAAAGTTACGTAAATGTAATTGTTAATAAAAGTTACGGTATATTAATTCTTTTCCAGATTTCAAGATTATTTTCTA